>PVIH01008268.1:10489-92645 GCA_004025045.1 Sigmodon hispidus | reverse complement strand
ATCTGTGCCTTTGAGCTGGTATTCTTCTCCTTCTTCTATTCCTATTATTCTCAAATTAGGTCTTTTCATGGTGTCCCAGATTTCCTGAACATTTTGAGATATGGCTTTTTTAGTTTTACTATTTTCTTTGACTGATATATCTATTTGAGCTACTGAGTCTTCCACTTCAGAGATTCTATCTTCCATTTCTTGAACTCTGGTTGTCATGCTTGTATCTGTGTTTCCAGCTTTTTTCTTCAGGTTTTCTATTTCCATCTTTGCCTCATTTTGTACCATTTTTATTGCTTCCATTTCAGCTTTTAGTTCCTGGCATGTTTCTTTCACAGATTTGTTCATCTCTTCCAATTTTTTGTTTGTATTTTCTTCTATTTCTTTAAGGCTTTTTTTCATATCTTCTTTCAGAGCTTCGATGATCATGAAAAAGGAATTTTTGGTGTTGCTTCCTTCTGTTTCCTCTTCATTGCTCAGTTCAGGTCTTGTATTTGTAAGATCGCCACTCTCTTCTGGAGTTACCATGTTGTCCTTTGTATTATTATGTAATTTCTTGCACTGACATTTGCCCATGGCTTCAGTGGTTCACGATTAGATGGGTCCTGGTCAGTTGTGGCACTCGGGTTTGTGTGCCTCCTGTCACCTCTTTGGTCAGGGTTTGATTCTGTCCAAGCTTCATAACAATAATCAAACAATAATCAGAAGACAATAAAATACATAGGCACCCATGGTTGGCATCTCTTGTGAGCTTTGCTGTGTAATGCATCCAGCATGTGCAATAGTATGCATTAAGCTGTGATGGTTAATTTTTGCCATCATTGACACAGTTAGAAAGAAAAAAACCTCAGTTGAATAAAAGTCATTATTGATTATTCTTTTGTAATATCTGTGAGTAATTTTTCCTATTGCTAAATTGATATAGGAAGCTTCAGTCCACGTTAGGTAGTACCATCTATAGGCAGGATAGCCAGTCCCGTATGAGAGAGGTGGTTGAATATAAGCCTGGGAACCAGCCAGTAAGCATTGGTTCTTTATGGTTTCTGCCTCCAGGTACATTTTTGATTTCCTTGAATGATGGATTATAATGTGTAAGATAAAATAAACCTTGTCTTTCTCAAATGGTTTTTGGTCATGATGTCTGTCATAGCAACAAGGAAGCAAACTAAGATGAAAGGCAACCTTATGCATTTATTCTTCTTGTATCATCAGTGGGTGTAGTCACTTAGCCAGGACCCAAGAAATCCTATACATCTTTGACTTTACTCATGTTGACAGATGTGACTCCTGCAAGGAGAAGCCAGTGGGTAGAATGAAATTATGGAGTCACACAAAAATAACTTTGATACCATCTGGTTGATGAGCTGCCTCATCTTAATCTTTCCTTCTGGATGGTGAGACTAATAGGATTTATGTTGCAAGATAATTGCAATGTGATTAAATAACTTTAAATATGAAAACTCATACATAGCTACTTGCAATTTGTAGATGACAAGGGCAGTTATAGCAACAAAAATAATAAAAGGCATCATCAGTGTTAAAACTTGGAAATACTAGTCAATGAAGATACTAATGTCTTCTTACTAGTTACGTCGTGAGAACAGATCCAAGTTTGGCTGAATCATGTCATCACTCAAAATATCATCTTCATACCTCGAGTATCTAAGCAATGAGGACAACAAAGTGCATCAGATTTAGAATCACCAAGTCTGAATTGAAGTGCTAGTCATTTCTACCACAGATTAATTTTATAACCCTAGGCAGAGAGACTGTGTCTTTAAAATTATACTATTATGAATTCACACATAAAGTGAATATTTAGAATATATTGACATGAGAAGAACAACAATCTGGTTATTACCCCCATCCATTTATAACCAGTACACATGAAGATGGCAGGGGTTCTTTTCTATTTCCTGTTTCACTCTCCTTATGCCAGTTTTTTCCTCTTCTGTAAAATTTTAATTTATCCTTTGTAAGTAAGATTCTTAATTTCTTTAATTCCTCATACTTTAGTTTAGAAGATGAATTAAACTTGTATGTGGACAATGCTATGCAGGTGGTTATGACTGCAATTTCCTTGTTTCAAAATTTCAATAATTATGCATTATAGATTGCTTTTTTGAGCAATATAATCCAATGTTTTCACTGAAGTGCATTTTTTTTTTCTGTTCTGTGTCTCATTGATGTGGGATGTTTTTCTGTACACTGTGAATTATCATTGAATAATAAAAGGACTGTTTTGGCCTAAGGCAAGGCACCTTAGCAGCAGGCTGGAAACTCAATCACAGATAAAAGGGAAAAAGGGCAGAGTAAGAAAGAGACAAGATTCAGTTTCCCAAGAATCAACCTGTAAAAGAAATACAGGTAAACCATGGGCCGTGTGTCAAGACAGAATAATGAAAATTGATTGAATTAAGATTCAAGAGCTAGCAGTATGCCTGAGCCATAGGCCAAGCAGCATGTAATTATTACAAGCCTTTGTTTAATTTTTTGGGCTAAGTGGCAGCAGGGCTACAAGTGGGTCTGAACATTGGGGCCAGGTTGGAAAGGCCAGGGCAGAAACTCTTACATCTCATTGTCAGAGTGATTACTTCTTTAAATTTTATCTAGTTTGTTATTGAAGGGACACTAGCCCACGCAAATATGTTCCTCTGGTAGGTCTTGTTCCTTCCCCTCCCACATTCTCTCTGCCTTTCTATAAACCATTATACTATATTTCTAAAGCTAACCATTAAGGTCTATTCTCTTATTTGTTTACTTTTCTATGTCAGAATCACTCCTGAGGATAACTCCCAAAGTCCAATGATCAAAACCCCATTTGGTTCACCTAATTAGCACACTCAATTAAAATTAAACACCTAATCCTAACATGGGATTTTCCCCTTTACCTTTATAAACCACCATTTGCCTATGTACCACTTTTTCTATCTAGAGGCAGACCTTTGTCCCTCTGTTACAAATACCTCCTCCCCCTTTTCTTTGTCTTTTTCCTTTTCTCCCTGTTTCCTATATCCTTTACCATTGTATCCTAGTCCATCCTAATTCAGACTTCTTATTTTCCATTTCTTAAATATCTTATCTGCAAGGTCATTTGCTGCAGTTTTCTGCCAGAAATGCAATTACTTTAATTTTTCTTGCCTACTTAATAAAGGATCCTTTTATGAAAACAGGTGTTTAGGTATAATTTGTGTCTAATTCGGGGTCTGAGAGGAAGGCCCTGCTATTCAAAGAGTCTTCTTCAGTTATGGGTTAATAAATTAGATAAGTCAGGTTTATGTATCCTTTGTGTCTGATATTAAGTAAAAATCATTGTTTTTGTCTCAGTGGACAGTCTTTCAGCTGTACCAGTAGAGATATTTGCTGTCATGAGGGGTAAAAGTTCCCATAATGAGGGTATTTTATTGTTACTCTGACTATATTTTTTTGCTGAAATTGGAGTTTCAAGGGGCAGTATTTTTCTGTAGCAACTCTTCACTGTGTAGGGCCTGGCAATATAAGAACAATTCCCCCACAGAGCATTCTTTCATGCTCAGACACTCAGAGACAACAGAAAATGTGAGTGATCACTGACTGATTTATGGAAGAAATAAGATTTTGAAGGAACAGCAGGTATTGGGTAGAGTAAGAAGGCTGGGAGGGATAAAGGAGGTTAAGGGAATGCTAATACAAAGTTGTATACATGCAGAATGACAGTGGATACTTCTCCAAGTCTTATCCACTTTTTTTTAGGATTGTAGCTTCCTGTATCTTCTTTCTCAGCTCATTTTATTTTAATTCATGCTCTACAGAAACTCTCAGAATTTGTCTCTTTTCAAAAAAATCATTCTTACTTAGCTGTTCTCTTGCATTCATAAAAACAACCTGGGGCTCTACTTGTCTTGCAATGTACACACACTTTTCTAATAATGCTTTTGGCAGCTTTATCTTTACATTTTATATGCTATTCCTTGAAAAATAAGAAATAATTCTCAGTTAAGAAAACTCATGATAGAACAAAGTACAACTTGGTGAGCCAATGGGTATTGTGCCCAGAATCCAGACCTCCAAAAAGACTGGATCCAATGCAACAGCAAAGAATCTCCTTACTGACAAGCTAGTTCGGGTCACTCCATCCATCTGAGTAGGAGTAGGAGCTACCCTGAACAGCATAAGGCAAGGATTTTTATTGTGGGGCAACCTCGGGACTTCAGAGATGTGGGATTACATTCCTGGGATTGGTCTAAGCTCAGGATAGGGTTACATGTTATGAATTTATTGGCTGCTTTGAATTCTAGGGATGTTTCACCATTTAGCGGTAGTCTTTAAGATTTACCTAGCTCAGCAGATCAGCAGAAGTGTACTTGGAGACTATCAGCTTACTGTTAATGTCCCTTTTCCAGTAAGGAAATGTTTGTAGTTTCAGCTTTTTTTCTTTAGGTGCTAGCCTCTTCCTGGATGGTGTCCCCTCATGGGCCCTTCCTAAAACCACCAGGTAGCAGAAAAAACCTGCGGTCTGTCTGACTTTTATTAAGCTTGTCATGGCAGTTGTGTGGTCAAGCTGATCTGGGCCCCACATTTCTCCCTTCTCAAGTACCGGTGACAAGATCCAATCCTGCGTCTTGCCTGCCCCAGGAGTTTGAGATAATGGAACGTGAGAACCATTAGCCAACAGTTTTCTAGGGCAGTGACATTTGCATCTATTGCCATAATTAAGGCATGCAGTTCTGATCTTTGAGTACAACCAGATTTGTATAGAAATAATTTTAAGGTCATATAATACCTCTTGGATTCTGCACAAAAAGGTCAAATATCCATTTTCCTAGTATGTTAAAGGGAGTTTATAGGTAGTCATTTTGTCTCCTATGCTAGAAAGTTTTCTTTTAACTCAGCATTTCTTTAACTCAGGGAATAGAGGACAATGTATTCTCTTCTCTAACTGCTTCAAGCTGACAATGAAACGTTGTCAGTGTCAATAAGACTGAAAGGCAAGCAAAAGGCTGGGCAATGGAGTATTTGTCAGAAGCATGTAGTTATTTGACTCAGTTGTGGAGACAGGAAACAAATCACATTGGCTGGACTGGTGCACATTGACTTTCATCAAGTCTAGACCTTGTAGTCCTTTGGAGCAGGATGTATATTGCTAGCCAAGTGGAAATCTGTTGAGACAAGTTAAAATTAGGAACAGAACTGAAAACTTATGCAGTTATTAGTGGCTTTTAGGCCTATAGTTTCAGAAATTTGGAAGGACAGTGGTCCAAGACTAGGAGAGAGAAAAATGCCATCCTTGGGAATAGATAGGTAAAGAAAACTTAGGTTGTACTTGCCTGGAGGTCCTTTGACCTCTGTGAAGTAGATTTAAATTTTATGACTCAATTTTCTGAAACTTATACAAATTAAAAAAGGACATGAGTTTTAGATATATTAGTATTACTAATTTCTCAACAGACCTAGTAGCTTTTTAAAAAAAGCAAGGCTTTATTTTATATATATATAATGAGCTAGCAAGAAGCTGGCAAAGTTATAACTATTGTAGCCATAGATACTTGCAGAGATCTGAGAATTATGAATTATTTTGGTTGTGAGCCTAGCCTTTAATGGCTGAGCCATCTCTCCAGCCCAAGAACTATGAATTATATCTGAGTGCAGACCAAGCAGCTTCCAAATCTACTAAAAATAACAGAGACCATAGTTAGCTATATCCAGGTCTCTACACCATTAGAGGCAGAAGTACCAACCTTCAGCTGCCAGGCCTATGAGGTGAGAGTTTTTTCCATGATAGAGGGGCATAGAGGAGAAGACTGACCTTACTTTGTCTAGGCAAAAGGGTGCAGTCAATTGTCTAATGTCCTGTTGCTTGTCTATAATCTGAGCCAGGCCCTGGTGGCAGGCATTGCACTAAGGCATCTTGTTCAGGTCAGCACCACCACAATCCAGATAAAGATATCTTGGTGACTGATAATCTTCTTAAGAGACCTTAGGTCAGTGTAAGGATCTGGAAGTCTCTGTCTGATATGGAAAACTTTTAAATAAGCATTTTAAATGCCATATTCTATAGATTTCTGAAGTATGAGGGCTGCCCAGGTATATCTGTATAACGAAACTTGGTTTCTGGTTACGTGTTTTAAACTCAGCACTGAAAATATATACATGAGACTAAGTAAAGTTCACCCCTGCTATTAATTATATTAGTACTTAGCATGGCTACAATTAAATAATACTGATTACCTAAGTATGACTGACTACTTGTGTTTCTAACAGCCTTTAATATGTTAGCAGCTTTTTATAAGATTAGGACTTTACAATTTATTTTTGTCATGTTTAGCCCTCAAAATAATATATTGAATTGAAACTTTTTCTAGTATCAAAAATAAAACTTTTATATGACTTTGTTTAACCAAATAGCTTAAGCTTATCAAAGTTAGTTAAGACAAGGTATCAAAACATGTGTTCTTAAGCCTGAATAGACCTTGAGTAGGGAGACACAATGTCTAAGCCACTGGTTTTCTACTTTCCCAGTGTTTTGAGCTTTTAATACAGTTCTTTATGTAGTGGTAACTCCTCATTACTTTTTTTCCTATTGCTATTTTATAACTGCAGTTTGCTTTTGTTACTCATTTCAATGCAAATATCTGACATGCAAGGGGTCCGAGGCTACTCTTGTAAAAATGATTTTTATCCCTGAAAGGGTGGAAACTCATGAGCCCCAATGCTGTTCTAAGCCCTTCATTGAAACCATTTTAACATGGCTCCCTCTTTTTTATGGTTATGAATAAAAAAGTCACATTTTCTATCCTTGTATATCCTTATTCAAGGTCCCTTCCCCCTCACACCACATCCTGTCATTCTCAATTCTCCACAACTCCACATCCCCCTCATGGGCAGGCAGCGGGCGGTCCCAAGGTCCCACAGTCCCAATATTGCTTAGTTCAGCCTCCACTCCTGGTAAATCCAATTTTCTTCCCCCAACATCAAGACTGAGTCAGGTGTTCCTCTAGGGGGAATGGGATCCAAGGAGTCAGACCAAAGTGTTTCTGATTCCAAGATGTTCAGTGGTTGTGGTTTGCAGCTTGGGCATGCTTTGCTTTATTTATTTATTTATTAAAGTCCACTAATGAGTGAGTACATCCCCTGCTTATCTTTGTGGGTTTGTGATACCTCGCTCAGGAGGATATTCTCTAAATCCATCTATTTGCATGCAAATTTTAGGAAATCATTTTTTCGTGCTGCTGAGTAGTACTCCATTGTGTAGATGTACCACAGTTTGTTAACCTATTCTTCAGCAGAGGGGCATCTGGGTTGTTTCCAGGTTCTTGCTATTACAAATAACGCTGCTATGAAAATAGTTGAGCTAATGCCTTTGGAGTGTGACTGTGCATCTTTAGGGTAAACATTCAGAAGTTGTATTGCTGGATCCTTGGGGAGATTGAATCTCAATTTTCTGAGAAACCTCCATATTGCATTCCAAAGTGGCTGAACAAGCTTACACTCCCACCACCAATGGAGGAGTGTTCCCCTTGCTCTGCATCCTCTCCAACATAGGCTGTCATCTGTGCCTTTTATCTTAACCAATCTGACAGGTATCAGGTGGTATCTCAAAGTTGTTTTCATTTGCATTTCTCTGATGGCTAAATAGTTTGAGCACTTTTTAAGGTGCCTTTCAGTCATTCATAATTGTTCTGCTGAGAATTCCCTTTTTAGATCTGAACCCCATTTTTTGATTGGGTTATTCAAGGTTTTGGGCTCTAGGTTCTTGAGTTCTTTATATATCTTAGAGATCAGCCCTCTATCACTTGTATGGTTGGTGAAAGTCTTTTCCCATTGTGTAGGCTGTTGTTTTTTCTTATTGACAGTGTCCTTGGCTTTACAGAAGCTTTTCGGCTTCAGGAGATACCACTTATTGATTGTTGATTTTAGTGTCTGTGCCACTAGTGTTTTATTTAGGAAGTGGTCGCCTTTGCCAAAGCCTAGAAGTGTATTTCCCACTTTCTTTCCTATCAAGTCCAAAGTGGCAGGGTTTATGTTGAGATCTTTGCTCCACTTCAATTTAAGTTTTGTGCAGGGTGACAGGCTTGGATCTATTTGCATTTTTCTATACACTGCCATCCAGCTATGCCAACACCATTTGTTAAATATACAGTCTCTTTTCCATTGAATATTATGGACCTCTTTGTTGAAGATCAGGTGTCCATAGGTTTTTGGGTCAATGTCTGGATACTCATTCCTATTCCATTGATCCACAAGTCTGTTTTAATGCCAGTACCAGGCTGTTTTTTATTACTGTAGATCGATAGTATAACTTGAAGTCCAGGATGGTGATGCCTTCTGAGGTTCTTTCGTTGACCAAAATTGTTTTGACAATCCTGGCTTTTTTATTATTCCAAATGAAGTTGAGTATTGTTCTTTCAAGAACTGAAAAATATTGTGTTGGGATTTTGATAGGCAGTGCATTGAAACTGTAGATTGCTTTCAGTAGAATTGCCATTTTTACTATGTTGATCCTACCTATCCAGGAACATGGGAGAACTTTCCATTTTCTGATATCCTCTTCAATTTATTTAGTGATTTAAAATTTTTTTCAAATAGATCTGTTACTTCTTTGGGTATAGCTACTCCAAGGTATTTAATATTATTTGCAGCTATTATGAAGGGTAATGTTTCCCTTATTTCTTTTTCAGCTCTTCTGTCTTTAGTGTATTGAAAGGTTACTGATTTCTTTGAGTTAATCTTGTATCCTGCTACATTGCTGAAGGTGTTTATCAGCTGTTCCTTGGAAGAATTTTGTGGGTCACTTATGTATACAATCATATCATCTGCAAATAGAGATAGTTTCACTTCTTCTTTTCCAATTTGTATCCCCTTAATCTCCTTTCATTCTCTTATTGCTTTAGCTAAAACTTTGAGAACTATATTGAATAGATAAGGGGAGAGAGGATATCCTTGTCTAGTTCCTGACTTTAGTGGGATTGCTTTGAGTTTTTCTCCATTAAGTTTGATACTGGCTGTTGGCTTCTTATAAATCGCCTTTATCATATTGAGATATTTTCCCTGTATTCTTGCTCCCTCCAGAGCTTTTCTCATAAAGGAGAATAGGATTTTTCAAGGGCTTTTTCAGCATCTAAGGATATGATTATGTGGTTTTGCTTCTTTAGTTTGTTTATATGATGGATAACATTTACGGTTTTTTTGTATGTTAAACCAGCCCTTCATTTCTGGGATGAAGGCTACTTGGTCATGGTAGATGATATGTTTTATATATTGTTGTAGATAGTTTTGCCAAAATTTTGTTGAGAATTTTAGCATCAATAATCATGAGTGAAATTGGTCTGTAATTCTCCTTCTTTGTTTTGACTTTGAGTGGCTTGGGTAATATGGTAATTTTGGCCTCATAAAAGGAATTTGGCAATGTTCCTTCAGTTTCTAATGTGTGAAATAGTTTCAGGAACAATAATAGTATTTCTTCTTTGAACGGCTGGTAGAATTCTGCACTGAAACCACCTGACCCTGGGCTTTTTTAACTTGGGAGGCTTTTAATAAAAGCTTCAATTTCTTTAAGGGTTATAGGCTTGTTTAGGTAATTAATGTGTTCTGCATTTAATTTTGGTAAGTGGTACCTTTCCAGAAAGCTGTTGATTTCTTCTAGGTTTTCCATTTTTGTGGAATACAGATTTTTAAAGTATGATTTGATAATTCTCTGGATTTCCTGGGGGCCTGTTGTTATATCCCCTTTTTCACTTCTGATTTTGTTGATTTAGACACTCTCTGCTTTTTTACTAGTTTGGATAAGTGCTTATCTATCTTGTTGAGTTTCTCAAAGAACCAACTCTTAGATTCATTGATTCTTTGTATTGTTCTTTTTTTTCAATTGTCTTGATTTCAGCTTTAAGTTTGATTATTTCCTGCCATCTACTTCTTCTAGGTGCATTTGCTTCTAATTGTTCTAATGCTTTCAGATGAGCTGTTAGTTCTCTAGTGTGGGATTTCTTTAGATATTTTATACAGGCATCTAGCGGTATGAATTTTCCTCTCACAACTGCTATCCTTGTGTCCCATAAGTTGAGTACGTTGTGGATTCATATTCATTAAATTGTAGGAAGACTGAATACTTTCTTAATTTCTTCCTTGACCCAGAGGTGGTTCATCTGTGTGATGTTTAGTTTCTATGAGTTGGTAGGCTTCCTGTGATTTTTGATGTTGTTGAACTTTAACTTTAGGCCCTGATTGTCCGATATGTTACAAGGGAATATTTTCATTTTTTTGTATCTGTTGATATTTGCTTTATGACCAATTATGTGATCAATTTTGGAGAAAGTTCCATGAGGAGCTGAGAAATATGTATATTTCTTTCTATTTGGGTGGAAGCTTCTATAGATATCTATTAAATCCATTTGCATCATAACCTCTTTTAGACCCCTTATTTCTCTGTTGAGTCTCTGTCTGGTTGACCTATGAAGGCATGAAAGTGGGGTATTCAAGTCTCCTACTATTACAGTATAAGAACTGATGTGGGATTTGATCTTTAGCAGTGTTTCTTTTACATTGGTAGGTGCCCTTATAATAGGGGCATAAATATTCAGGATGAAATCTCCTCTTGACCGATTTTTCCTGTGATGAATAAGTAGTGACCCTCTTGGTCCCTTTTAATTGCTTTTAGCTTAAAGTCTACTTTATTAGATATTAGGATGGCAACCCCAGCTTGTTTCTTAGGACTATTTGACTGGAAAATCTTTTCACAACTCTTTACTGTGAGACTGCTCTGTCTTTGTGGTTGAGGTGTGTTTCTTGTAGGCAATAGAAGGATAGCTTTTGTTCTTGTATCCATCTTGTTAGTGTATGTCTTTTTATAGATGAGTTGAGTCCATTGATATTAAATGATATTGGTGACCACTGATTGATATTTTCTGCTATTTTTCATGGTAACATATTTGTATTTCTTTTCTCTGGGCTATTCTTCTGTGTGATTATTGATTGTTTGTGGATTCATGTGTTGTAGTAAGTTTTTCCTGGACTTGTTTCGGGTCCTGCAGGTTTGTAACCCTGGCGCATGGCGGCTTTTGTCCCCCAAAGAAATGAATCACATGTTTATATCTTTTACACTGTTTGGCCCATGTCTTAAGCACATTACTAGCTAGCTCTTTCATCTTAAATCAACCCATTTCTATTAATCTTTCCATCATGTGGATCACAGCCCGTGGCTCACCTGTATTCCTACATGCTTCTTCTTCAGGGGATGGATGGAGACTGGCTAACTCCACCCTTCTTCCTACCTGCTTGTGCTTTGACTCTCCACCCACTTCTATGGTGCTCTACATAGGCCAAAACAGTCCTTTATTTACAGCATACAGAACATTCCACCACATTTCCTCTTTTCTGTTTAATTAAAAAGGAAGGGTTCAGTTTCCATATAGCTAAATTACAACGGAACAACTCTCAAGCAGGAATTACAGTCACAATATCCAGTCTATTTGTATTCACAAAATTAAAGAAAATATTCCATTATCTACCTTATCATTGTGTGTCTAAAGTTTCATATCTAATATACCTTTTAAACCAAAAAGAACTATACCTATAATTATTAAGCTTTCAACCACATCAAAGACAACAGAAGGATATATTATTATGCAAATAAACAGGAAGTGCAAGCAACTTCCAAAGTATAGAAAGTGACAGAGATGACCCATGTCTGCCTAGACAGTCACCCCAAGTTTCTTTATAGCATTGGGCCATCCATCTTCAGCCTTTATGACCCAAAGTGTCTGTCATATCTTTCAGTGATGCAGAAAATCTGACACAGTCCATCAGCCGCTTCTCCTTGTGTTCTGAAGAATGTCTGGCAATGTTTTCTGCAAAGCAGGAACCTGAAGAACCATCTTGGCTTGTTCTGCCAAAGTTCAGAGTCACTTTCCTATGGAACCTGCATGTCCAGTTTATACAGCATTCTGTCAAGCAGTCAATACCAGAACAGTTTCTTGTCCAGTGGCTAACTGTTGCCACAAAGTAAATTCCACATGAAGTTTCTTCAATGCCCATCATTTTCCTGAAATACATTGTTGCTGCCAGGAACAGACCTGTCACACTGTCCAGAAAAGTCTAATTTCTTAAAATAATTTAAATGCCATATTCTGCATGTCTTTGAAGTGTTTGAAGACTACCTATCTAAATGAAATATATCTTCGTATACCTACAAAAACCTAACTAACATGACTATAAGTTTGGCTATTATAGATGACTTTTAATCTGAATTTCTCAATTATAATTTTAAATGAGTTACATCAGCATCATACATTAATCACAAGTAGAAAAATACATACAACATAACAAAATTGACTTTGTTTATATAAATGAATCAAAATCCACTTATCTTTTCTAATAATTCCTATATCATATCCTCCTCCCTCCTTTTTTTAAAGATTGACTATGACCATTATCCATTTATAATCAAAACAAACATTAATAAGTAATATTTTTGGGAAATTGGGTGTAGTTTTCTTTCTTTTACTGCTTCCTGCTGTCAAAGTACGTTGATCTCATGGGGTTTTGAAGCTGGATCATCTCAACTAGCCATCTTGAAGCTGATCTTCTCCTCAGAGAATTTCAGGTGACCTTTGCAAATAAAACCACATTTGCCTAGAACCAATCCACAGGTTTTGATCTTCTTTGGAGACAAAAGCAGAAACTCTTTTTCCCAAGTAACATATTCTTATAAACAGATTTCAAAGTCAAGATATCTTTAAAGGATATGTATTTGTTTAACTTAGCAGCCTTAGCAATCAAATGTCTTTCTGCAATAAGCTCATTAAATGTTAAAAAATTAAAACAAAACACAATAACCATAATCCAGACTCTCTGTTTATCTGTCATCTTTCTTGGCTTTTTTATCTTTATTTCCTATTTCTCCTTTTTCAAGGGCTTCTCACTCTTTCTCTCTCTCTCTTGAACCCAATGTGTATTTTTCATACATTGTACCCTGTTTAGAGATTTTGAGAGTCTAAATCTCTCTAATTGAGAATCCTTAATCATCTTCTAACCCAAAGAGCTTTTAAACTGTTGGTTATCACTTTAGTTGCTGAGTCTGCCCCTTTTGGCTGTGTTTCAATATGGCAGAGGAGCTGCTGCCTGCAAAGAGAGTGGACTCAGGAAATGCTGCTACGAGAAAAACCTTTTTAAACTGTTTCCTTTCTGTTCAATATAAGCAGAAACCTTAAATCAATCACACTTGTGCCTATCCTTTCGTGAAACATATGAGTTTAAGCTGTGTGCTGCGGACACACCATTTTTAAATTCCTGCCTGAACACCATGCTGTCTCTGTACCATAAATCAATTCAAATACGCAACTCAGAACACTGCTTTTGGCTCTGTTTCAGTGATCTAGAGTGCTCTTTAGTTTTTTAAACATTCTCAGGCTTTATGCGGGCATTCGGCCCATGTTGGGAAGCACCATATATTGTAGTAAGTTTCCTGGCCTGTTTGGCATTGGAGTTTGTAACCTGGCATGCAGCGGCTTTTATCCCCCAAAGAAATGAATCACATGCTTATATCCTTTACACTGTTTGGCCCATGTCTTAAGCACATTACTAGCTAGCTCTTTCATCTTAAATCAACCCATTTCTATTAATCTTTCCATCATGTGGATCACAGCCTGTGGCTCACCTGAATTCCTACATGCTTCTTCTTTGGGGGACAGATAGAGACTGGCTAACTCCACCCTTCTTCCTACCTGCTTGTGCTCTGACTCTCCACCCACTTCTATGGTACTCTACATAGGCCAAAACAGTCCTTTATTTACAGCATACAGAACATTCCACCACATTCATCGGTGTATCTGGCATCCTTAGGTTGGAGTTTTCCCCATAATGCTTTCTGTAGTGCTGTATTGGTAGATAGGTATTGTTTCAGTCTGACTTGTCATGAAATATCTTGTTTACTTCATCTATGATGATTGATAATTTTGCTGGGTATAGTATTTTAGTTTAGCAGCTAAGCTCTTTTAGTGTATGTATAATTTCTGACCAAGCCCTTCTGACTTTCATTGTTTCCATTGAATAGTCAGATATTATTCTGATGGGTCTGCCTTTATAGGTAAGTTGGCCTTTTTCTTTTCCAGCTGTTAAAATTTTTTCTTTGTTCTGTATGTTTTGTTGCTTGATTATTATGTGGCACACTGACTTTATTTTAGGGTCATATCTATTTGATATTCTTCAAGCTTCTTGTATCTTTATAGGCATTTCCTTCTTTCAGTTAAGAAAGTTTTCCTCAATGATTTTATTAAATACATTTTCTGTGCCTTTGAGCTGGTATTCTTTTCTTTTTTTCTATTCCTATTATTTTCAAATTAGTTCTTTTCATGGTGTCCCAAATTTCCTGAACATTTTGTGTTATGGGTTTTTTGGTTTTAGTATTTTCTTTGACTGATATATCTATTTTCACTAGTGAGTCTTCTACTTCAGAGATTCTGTGTTCCATCTCTTGGAATTTGTTGATTATGCTTGTATCTGTAGTTCTAGCTTTTTTCTTCAGGGTTTCTATTTTCATCTTTGCCTCATTTTATGCCTTTTTTATTGCTTCTATTTCAGTTTTTAGTTCCTGGCATGTTTCTTTCATAGATTTGTTCATCTCTTCCAATTTATTGTTTGTATTTTATTCTATTTCTTTAAGGGAATTTTTTAATTCTTCTTTGAGGGCTTCAATGATCATCATACAGGTATTTTTGGTATTGCTTCCTTCTGCTTCCTCTTCATTGCTCTGTTCAGGTCTTGTAGTTGTAGAACCACCACATTCTTCTGTGTTGCTTTGTTGTTCTTTATATTATTATATATATATTTTTGCACTGGCATCTCCCCATGGCTTCAGTGGTCCATGATTAGGTGGCTCCTGGTCAGTTGTGACAAGAGGGCTTGTGTGTTTCCTGTTGCGTCTGAGCAAGGGGTCTGCTCAATCTCTCACTCTGCTCTGGGCGGAGGTGTGAATTTCAAGTCCTTAGTCTTTCTCTGCTGATGCAGTCGATGGCAGGTCGCTGTGTAATGACCCCTCTTTTAGGTATAGATGGAGGAGCCCCTCACAACCAAACTCTATTCCTGTCTACTAAGGAGTGTTTGGAGACATGCACATCAGACAGAACCTAGTCCTGGAACCAGAACCAGAACACAACTTTCCCTGGCAGGGATTCACATGCCGGGGCTTGCTGACCTCACCTCACCTCTGTGTGGAGTCTGAGTCTGGATTTCCAAGTCCTCAGTCCTTCTCTGTTGAAGCAGTTGGAGGCAGGGTCATTGTGCAAGTTGTTTTGTTTTAGTAGTAGCTAGAATAACCCTCACAGCCAAAGTCTATTCCTGTCTGCTAAGGAGTGTGTTGAGACATGTACCATATACAGAACCTGGTCCCAGAAACAGAACCACTACTGGATCACCCTGGCTGACTCTTATATTCCAAAGTTTAGCTGTCAGAGCAAGGTGCAACTTTAGCATCTTATTAAGTAAGCACTGTTTTCAAACCAAAATACTTGAAGTTTGTTGCTTCTTTAGTCTAGAAGGATATACAATGAACAGAGAGCTCATTATAACTAAGAAATATGCTTTTTAAGCTAAACATGTTTTTCTAAACAATGGTTACATTCACATATACACAGAGTTGGATTGTTATACATATGTATACAGAGTTAAAGCTAGCCTACATTTACACATAGAGTTAAATCTAAGTCACATTGTATGTTCATACATATAAACATTTTGCAATGAAGAATCATCTACTATTTTTAAAATGAAGAAAACAAGAGTTAATCCAATATACATAAACTTTTTACTTATTTTACAGTTTCTTTTTAAATTTAATATCTGAAGGTATGAGAAACCATAACAAACATAGTCCACATTACCTCTGGACTTCTACATTGTTTTATATATCTTTAGTTTATCCCTCTGATTTTTCAAGCATGTTTACTTCTGACTTTTTTCTTTTCCTTTCCCTTTCTTTATTTTTCCAATGTTCTGCCATTTCTCTGATTTTCTAGACAATATAAAAACTTCTATGAAAGTCTTTCTTGTGGTTTTCTTCAGTAATCTAAAAGATAAGATATGGCTAGAATATTTTAAACGAGAACAGAAGCATGCACACACATGTTGATACTTGAAGCATACTAGCAGTAGAGTTTTTTGTTTTTTTATCTTAACCAATAATAATTTGTAACCAACCCCTCTAAAAGATGACAAATATTTATAACCCATTTAATCTGAAAGATCAAAGCAGCCCTGGCCACATTATACATTATACAGTTAGTTGCCGTAGGTCAGCAACCATAGGCAATGACTTTGCCCTTATAGTCAAATCTTGGTCAGTTTTGGTGGTTATCCCTCAGAACAGGTTGTGTAAGCCCCATCCTGCAGCATGGGTGAGGAAGGTAAGTAGCATGGGGACAAAAGTTTGATATTAACCCCATCAAAGATGGCTGCCAGACATGTGGTTTACCAAAGATGGAAACAACCCAGCCAAATGGATGACTAAAATTGGTGGCAATCCAAAATGGAATCATGTAATATACTTTAAAAAATTACCTATGTATGGCTTTCTAATTATTAATCTCCAGTATTATTAATTTTAATTTTAATATATGTTGCACTATATCTAACAAAATAAACATAAATTTCAAAGGCCAACTTTTTCCATACCCTACATTCAATAATTTTTGCCACTGTGTCAGTATTATTCACATTAGAAAAGACATTTGAACTCCTGAAAAATTCTAATCCCTGAACATAAATGCAGTCACAGCAGCTGTGGGTGGTGATTGACTGCTATGCAGCAGAGATAGCAAAAAAACCCTAACCCCCCTAAAAACATTTAAACCATTTTAGTTTCAATTTTATGATTGCAACAAAACTTATGAACACATCAGAAAATACAAACAAGACTTTCTAACAAAACAAGCATACATAACTTTCTCAGAAATAGACAAAACTTTCCAACAGGAAAACGAAACTTTCCAACCAGAATCAGAATCAGATGGGAAAGCAACATCTTGCCACACAACAAAGACACAGTAGTTCACAGCCATTTTTCTCTTCAACACCTCAAGTGCAGACTGAGCCCTGCAGAACATTGCCTCCACTCCAGGCCAGAGAGCAAGGGAGCAAGGAAGAGAGGAGGAAGCTCACATTTCCCATCCTTTCCAGAAGCACCCCCCTCTTTGCAATGATGCACAATAACAGATAATTGTGGCATTGACAGTTCCATCTTTTTGGCAGGAGCAACCTGAACATCCCTTTTAATCAAAGAGACCCTCTGTCCTTTCCACTGGCCATCCAGCCCCAAAGACTGGCCATGTACTGTTTTTATCTGGAGTCACAATACACACACACACACACACACACACACACACACACACGCACGCACGCATGCACACCACACAAACTCACAAATCCAAGCATTAAACACACACACTATGGCTACATTTCATGCATTCACATATTCAAATAGGTGTGACATTCTAACCAAAAGGCAAAGGAAACTTTTTCTAGAGAAACAGTGTCAGACTTAAAGATTCTAGAATAAGAGTTTTTGTAAATCAGAAAAAGGACAAACAAAATTATAAAACACAAGACAACAAAGCAACTCTTCTTGTGCCTGGAGACAAAACCAAAACTGAGTCGAAAGGATATCCAAAGGGCCCACTTAGTAAATACAAAATACATGAAAGTAGACACAGAAAGCTTACTTGTTGGCTTCAGGCTCTACTGAAGTGATCTCAGTGGGTTTGGGAGGAGGAGTAAAAACCAGAGCCCACTGGGGGAAAAGGAACTGTGGTTTGTATAGAGACAAAACCTTTAAATAAAAAATTGTCAGAAAGTATATATTAATGCTGAAAAATAAAAGCTGAAAAGATCCTGGCAATGCCTCATGCTAGGCTTTGTTGGAAGTTGTGATGTTCATCTTGATGAGATTTAGAATCACCATGGACATTAATGTCAAGGCATGCTTGTGAGTGATTATTTCAATTTTGCTAATTGAGATGGGGAGACTACCCATTTTGTTGTCTGGAGACATGGAGTGAATGAAAAGGAGAAAGTCTTCCATATGCCAGCATTCATTGCTCTTTGCTTCCTGACTATGGTTGTGATTTGATCAGACACCCCTTGCTTCTGCCTCCATCCTGTCACTGCTGTGATGGAAGGCACCTTCAAGAACTGTAAGCCTACAAAAACTCTTCCTTCTTAGGTTGCCATCATCAGGCATTTTTTTTCCACAACCATATAAATAATTAATACAACGAGGAATAAAGATGAATCAAGAGTGGGATGATGTAAGACTTAGGTAATGTTGAAAATAACAGTTGAATTTATAGGTGAGAAATGCTGGGCTAGAGAGATGGCTCAGTGGTAAAGAGCACTGGCTGCTTTTCCAAAGGTCTTGAGTTCAATTCCCAGCAACCATGTAGTGGCTCCTAGCCATCTGTAATGAGATATGGTGTGTATGTAGAACTATATACATGTTAAATAAATAAATCTTTAAAAAGAGAAATGCTGGGGCTGGAGAGGTGGCTCAGCGGTTAAGAGCACCGTCTGCTCTTCCAGAGGACCTGGGTTCGATTCCCAGCACCCACATGGCAGTTAACAACTGTCTGTAGTTCCAGTTCCAGGCAAACACCAAGGTAAATAAATAAATAAATAAATAAATAATAAATGAAGTTTTTTAAAAAAGAGAAATGCTAAATCTCTTCAGAGAATGCATGATAATCCACAGCTCACAAATCAAAGGTTTGTATAGGAATGACAGTGGACTGTGTGTGTGTGTGTCATAGAAACTTGCCTATTTTTTGTCATTTTCTTGGAAAGTTGAATAAATAACAATTCTTATTTGCCTTAAAAAAGAAACCAGAGGGTTAAGCCAGTGAAGGAGAGTGAATTATGTTCTCCAAGGTAGACATATAAGGCTTTTAGTCAAAGTATTCAGGTCTCCTGTGAACATAATGGCATCCTTAGTTTTTTTCTATTATAGAGAGATCAAAAATGCTCTCTGGGTTGGTTAGCCTGAAGGCTGGGCCATTTTATCTTACACAAGGACATGAGGTGTCCTTGTTTCAGCCTATCCATACCAGCATGACATTCATTGTTCTTAAAGTTCCTTAACATTTTTAAGGGAGTAAGATGACTATTAGCTTGGCTCATAATTTTAAAATAGCTCTAGCCACCACAACATGAGGACAAACACACAAACACAATAAAATACTCACATAGATAAAGACAGACAAGATAGCCAGCCATACACAGACTTCAAAATAAGACACAGACCCAATGTTCTGCAATCATACAACTCTTTTAGTGTCTTAGGTACCAGGGGGAATCTAGTTCTCTTCAGAAGAGTCTCCTGACCACCTGCAGGGTCGTGAAACATCTTCCATAGCCTGCAATCTGCCAGTACATCTGATTAGATTTCCTGCAGGCTTTATAGAATACTGAAAGATCTCTATAACCAGATATAAAAACTAGACTTTACCTGGGCAAAAAAAAAAAAGGTAAGTTACCTGCTTTTGAGCACTTTGAGACTCAGTGGAGGGTGGATGTGGTGGGTGCAGGCAGGCATGATGCTAATGAGGTAGCTGAGAATTCTATATGTAGCTCAGCAGGTAGTAGGATAGAGAGTGACACTGGGCCTATTTTGGACATTTAAAACCTTAAAGCCCACCTCAGTGATATACTTCCTCCAACAAGGCCACATTTACTTGAATAAGGACATACCTCTTAATAGTACCACTTTCTATGTGCCTGTGGAGGCCATTTGTGGTTATATATTACATATTTAAATAAAACCTGAAATATTGGGGAGACAGCACACAGTCAAATCCAAGGCAGACAGCTCAGAAATTTTTTGATCCTTGAGTACAAGGACAAATGGATGAGATTCAATAGCATACACCTTTAATACCAGCACAAGGAAAGCCAGGAGTAGTGACTTATACCCTTAATCCCATAACTCCAGAGACAGAACTTCTTCTGTTTCTATAAGTTCAAGGCTAGCTACAAAATAGAGTAGTTCATATCTTTAATCCTAACCTAGATGGGATGCAGTAAATGAGAAGGGTATATAAGGCCTCTTAGGAACCAAGCAGAGGCAGAAGTGAACAGGAGTGAGGCTGAGAAATTTGCAAGACAGCTGTGTGAAAATTGACTGTGTTGTTTCCTTTCGCTGATATTTCAACATTCCCCCAATATTTGGCTGTGAGTCTCATTCCATGCAATCTGAATTTGTGCAACAGTAACTTTAATTTAAACCACTACAGGTAGGAAAAATCCTCTCTTCCAGCTATTTTGAAATATATAATATAGTGAGGACTGAGGACTTTGAAATTCAGACCCTGTTCAGAGGTAAGGTGAGCAGGTTCCAAAGCCAGATTCCCAACCTGAAAAGTTGCTTTCCAATACTGGGATCAAACTGTAGCGCCTGGTCTGAGACTCTCCTTGGCAGACAGGACTAGGATTTGGCTGTGAGGGCTCCTACAGCCACACCTAAAACAGGGGACCTTGCATGGCTGGCCCTATCTCCAGCTGCATCAGCAGAGAGGGACTGAGGAATTTGAAGTTCAGACCCTTGTCCAGAGCAGAGTCAGAGACTGAGCAGACCCCTTGCTCAGAGGAGACAGGAGACAAACAAGACTTCTTGCCAACTGACTAGGAGCTGCCTAATCATAAACCACTGAAGCCATGGGCAGATGCCAGTGCAAAAATACATATAATGATATAAAGAACAACAAGATAACTCTAGAAGAAACTGGTGGTTATACAACTATAATACCTGAACAGAGCAGAGAGGAAACAGAGGGAAACAACACCAAAAACACATTTATGAAGAATATTGAAGCCTTCAAAGTAGATATAAAAAATTCCCTTAAAGAAATAGAAGAAAATACAAACAAAAAATTGGAAGAGATGAACAAATCCTTGAAAGAAAACCAAGGAAAGGTAAACCAAAAAATGAAAGAAACATTACAGGAACTAAAAACTGAAATAGAAGCAATAAAAAAGGCACAAAATGAGGCAAAGATGGAAATAGAGAACCTGAAGAAAAAAGCTGGAACTACAGATACAAGCATAACCAACAGAATCCAAAAGATGAAACACAGAATCTCTGAAGTGGAAGACTCAGAAGCTGAAAGAGATATTTCAGTCACAGAAAATACTAAAACCAAAAAAGCCATAACACAAAATGTTCAGGAAATCTGGGACACCATAAAAAGTCCTAACTTGAGAATAATAGGAATAGAAGAAGGAGAAGAATACTAGCTCAAAGGTACCGATAATGTATTTAATAAAATCATAGAAGAAAATTTTCCTAACTTGAAGAAGGAAAAGCCTATAAAGATACAAGAAGCTTACAGAACACCAAATAGATATGACCCTAAAAAAAGTCAGTGCGCCACATAATAATCAAGCCACAAAACATACTGAACAAAGAAAAAATTTTAAGAGCTGCAAAAGAAAAGGGCCAACTTACTTAAAAAGGCAGATCATCAGAATAACACCTGACTATTCAATGGAAATGATGAAACCAAGAAGGGCTTCTTCAGAAGTTATACAGCTTCTAAAAGAGCCAACCTAGAATACTATATACTGTCAAACTAGAATACTATACCCAGCAAAATTATCAATCACCATAGATGGAGTAAACAAGATATTTCATAACAAATTCAGACTGAAACAATACCTATCTACCAATACAGCACTACAGAAAGCATTAGAGGGAAAACACTAACTTAATGATCTCAGATACACCATGAAACCACCAAAAATCAATAATATCACAAAATAATAGCCCAGACAAAGGAAATACATAAAAGCTACCACCAAAAATAGCAGGAAGTATCAATCAATGGTCACTAATATCCCTTAATATCAATGGATTCAACTCTCCTTTAAAAAGACCTACACTAACAAGATGGATACAAAAACAGAAGCCATCCTTCTGCTGCATACAAGAAACACACCTCAACCACAAAGATAGACACAGGCTCAGAGTAAAGGGTTGGGAAAAGATTTTCCAGTCAAATGGTCCTAAGAAACAAGCTGGTGTTGCCATCCTAATATCTAACAAAGTAGACTTTAAGATAAAAGCAATTAAAAGGGACCAAGATGGTCATTACTTATTCATCACAGGAAAAATCGGTCAAGAGGAGATTTCAATCGTGAGTATTTATGCCACTGATATAAGGGCACCTACTTATGTAAAAGAAACACTGCTAAAGCTCAAATCCCACATCAACTCACACCCTAATAGTGGGAGACTTCAATACCCCACTTTCAACCCTGGGTAGGTCAGCCAGACAGAGACTCAACAGAGAAATAAGGAGTCTAAAAGAAGTTATGATGCAAATGGATTTAATAGATATCTACAGAAGCTTCCACCCAAACACAAAGGAATATACATATTTCTCAGCTCCTCATGGAACTTTCTCCAAAATTGACCACATAATTGGTCATAAAGCAAATATCAACAGACACAAAAAACTGGAAAGGGGAGCACCTTGAATAAGAATATACACAGACAAAAAATGTGACTTTATTCATAATAAAAAATTAAAAAATAAAAAACCAACCAAACAAAAAACAAAAAAGAAAAGTATATAATTTAGTATTATTATTCATAATCATCTTTCTATGCAAATTACCAGAATATATTTTCTCACCTACATTTATTTCTTCCCTGCTAGCCTCTTATAACCACCCTCTCTCATTTTATAAATTTACTTTTTTATATTCATATGTGAATATGATCATGTAGTATGCTGCTATGTGTGCAACCCTAAGCTTGTATAAATGCCTCATTTCATTTAACAAAACATCTTTCATACTTATCTATAAGGTCACAAATGATGTAATTTCTTCCTTTTGTATTTGTCAATTGTCAAAACCACCATAAGATATTTCCTCATGCAATTAGGATGGCTGTTTCCCCAAAACAAAAGATAACAAATGGTATAACTGTGATAAAATAGAAACTGACACACTGTGTAAAGGAAAATACTTACAGATAGTTTATAATAGTCCAGGAAATTTTGTATTAATGCCCCATTCATGCATAACAAATGTCTTAGGGGTTCTATACCCATGATAAAACACCATGACCAAAAGAAAATTGGAAGGGAAAGAATGTATTTCAACTAATACTTCTCTGGTCACATTCCACCACTGTAGAATGCCAGGGTAAAAACACAAGGTAGGAACATGAAGGTAAGAGGCCAGGAGAAATGCCACTTACTGGCTTGTCTTGTTTTGTTAGTTTGTTTTCTAGTATATACCAGATATACATGCCTATGTGAAGCACTACTCACAATGAACTGAACCCTTCCACATCAATCTATATGAGAGAAAGTTTAATTTTCTTTATTCAAGGCTTATAGGCTTGTCTAAAAAGCTATTGGATAGAGGTAGTTTTTTTTTTTTAAATTGAGGTTCTTTCCTCTCAAATTACTTTAACATGTAAAATTAATGAAAACCTATCTAGCACAACTAATTACTACCCTGTACACACATACTGAAAAAAATTAGCAGCTGGAGACATACACTTATAATCTTCGAACTTCTGAGGGTTAAAGATTCAGGTACAGCTTAGAAAAATTATCTGCTGTGTTCTCAGATACCTAAAATCAAGGAGTTGGCCATGCTGTGGTTTATCTGGAGCTTTGGAGTCCTCTTCCAAGCTCCTTTTGGTTGTTGGCTGAATTCAGTTTTTTTTTTTCTTTTTTTTTGTAGTGGAAGGCCAGTGACTCTCAGCACCCCATATTGGCTTCTTCTATTGAGACTAATAAAAATTATTTCTAAGTGTCTTTTAATTTTATTTATTTATTTATTTTTCACCAAATAAACTTTTTAGTACAGTTTTAAATTTATAAAAGAGTTATAAAACAGCACAGAGGATTTCTCCTGAGTGTGTTGTGTGTGTGTGTGTGTGTGTGTGTGTGTGTGTGTGTGTGTGAGAGAGAGAGAGAGAGAGAGAGAGAGAGAGAGAGAGAGAGAGAGAGAGAGAAATAATGTGTATTGTTATTTATGTTTTCCTACATTCGGCTAGAACAAACATCATATATTAAGTTACGTTGGTTCATTTTTGCTTAAATATAACATGTCCCCCAGGTTCATGTGTTTGAAGACTTGGTTTGGTGCTAGTAAGAGATTATCGTATCATGAGTATCATGAGAGTGATAACCCCCACTGGCTGATCCACAGATGAACTTTAAGCTGAATGAGCTACGTGTGTCCTTAAAGGACATATATACCTTGTCCCTCCTCTCGCCACCCTCATCCTTTGTGTCTGCAGAAAACCATGAAGTAAATATCCTTTCCTCTATGTCTTTCTGACATGATTCTCTGCTCCACTATAGGCTCAGAAATGATGGAGCCAGCTGACCACAGACCGAAGCCACAAAACAAAAATTAATCTATTAAGTTGTTTTATCTCAGGTATTTTGTTACAGCCACAGAACACTAGCATAATGTACTGCATTAATCACAATCAATAAACCAATATCAATAAATTATTAACTAAAGTCTGTATACACAATTCTGATATCTCAATAAACCAATATCAATAAATTATTAACTAAAGTCTGTATACACAATTCTGATACCTGATGATAATTTTTTTTTCTGAATAGTTTCACTTCTTTCAAGTTTCCACACAGAATGCCATCTGGATTAATTGTAATATTCATTTATAGCTAATTAAAATTCATTTCTAAAGTACATCACCTCATAGGTTCTGAGGTGTCTCTTAGCAGTCTTCCCAAGTCCTTACTCCTAGCTCTTGTGATATTATTTATTACACCCATTGTATGCTGTAGTCACCTGCCAAGTTACCACTACATTCTGCTTTTTTTCTATATGCATCCAATGCTTTGTCTTAGCTTTCCCTCTGCCTAAAGGTCATTGTAACATTTATTATAGGAAAGGTCTTTTAGTGATTAAGCCCCTACAGTTTTGTTTGAGAATGTTTAGTTACTCACTTTGAAAGATATTTCTTCTGGATATTAATTTCTGATTTTTTTTTGGTAAATTTGAACTAATTTAAGAAACATGTATTTGGATATGTGTCTTTAAATATTTTAAGATTACATACATATACATTATGTGTATGTGAATATACCTATATTTATGGGCATACATGCATGTGTAGATCAGAGAATAATTTGTGAGAGGTGATTCTCTCTTATGTGGGTTCAATCATGTGGAATTCCAGTGTTCAAAGTAAAATTGCCAGGCTTGGTGGCAAGTTCTTCTACCTACTGAGCTATCTCACTGGACTGTATGTGTATGTGTCTTGTGATGTACGTGCTTGTGTGTGTGCGCGCACACCCACATGTGCATCAAAGTATTAAATTTCCTCTTGTATTACTTCCTGCTTATTCCTTTGCGGCAGAGCCTCTCTCTAGGCTAGGATATAAGATAGAAAGCCTTGGTAATCCTCCTGTCTCTGCCTCACCTCAGAGGTGTTCCCATGAAGCCCGACTTTTCATCTGGGTGCTGAGATTTGAATTTCAATCTTCATTTACACAATTACTCTTCACTGCTGAGCCATTTTCTAGTTTCTTGACATAAATGTCTATATTACTAATGTTATTATTTTTACTCTTTATACATTTTCTGTCACTCTCTCCTTTGTGCATGATTTCTGACATAAACAGGATTTCCAGTCATCCTTATACTTTCCACAACTGCTCCTCCATATGTAAAGTATATTTTTACTTTAGTGCCTATGAAATTTTACTTTGTCTTTCCCATTCTTAGAGTGTTCTATTTCTAGATGCCCTGTTTTGATTTACTTAGCTTTGCCTGTGGCTTTGTTTTATTTTTATTATCTATTTATTTATCAACATCTATTACTATATAAAAGACACATTTGTATTGAAATTTCTTTAAAAAGGTACAGCATTGAGGATATCTTAAAGGGAGAAACTTGATAAACACAGCTTCAAATTTAACAATAGTTGTAGTTTGTTATTTTGTAGGCATATTAAGTAATGAAAATAACTGTTCTTTGTGTCTCTTTTCTCTAAAATACATGGAACATAAAAAATAAAATCTAGGGCACCTCAAGCCAGGTTAGGCTCAGCTACAGATAAAGAAAACACACTAGGTCACAGCTAATGCCTATGGATGCACTTTGGCTTTGTGTTATTAAGTCTAGAAAGTTTTGATCAGTTCTTGTTTTACAAATTTCTTCTGTTTTCTTTTTTTTGTGCACTAACTCAGTCATCCAAATGTTTTTCCATTTGATGTTGTCCCATAGTTCTCAATAGGATATTTTGTTTTGCTTTTTTTTCTTTGAACTTCACTTTGGGGGATTTCTATTGACATGTCTTCAAGCTCACAGATAATTTCTGTGACTGAACAGTTAAGGCAGTGTTTTCAGTTTTAACTTTTATTTAGTAATGTCTTGAATCCTTGCTTTTATTGCCCATCTGAATCTTTTCTACTTCTTTCATCATATCCCTTAATATATTCAAAATTCTCCATCAGTTAAATCTGACATTTGAGTCATTTTTTAGTATGATTCTGTAGACTGTTTTCTTTCTTTAGATTTTTTCTTTAGGTTTCTTTTTAATGAAAGTCAAATATGGTATTGACTTAGGTGGTAGGAGTAGGGGCAACTATGCCTTTAGTGTAAGCTTTCATGTTAACATGCAAGCCCAACTTAAAGAGAGAGAGAGACAGAGAGAGACAGAGACCGAGAAACAGAGACAGAGAGAGAGAGAGAGGTAATTTTTCAGTGGAAAAAGATAGTGTAAAGATTTTGTGGTGCGAGTATCATTATAAGTGTATTCACTCAAGAGCCAGGAGGTGAGTGGGCTTGAGCTCCATGATTAAGGAATATAGAATTAGAACTCAGAGCTGAATGGTGCCTCAAAACAGAATTCAAAGCATTTAAATAAATTTCCAATTAAGTTTAAGTACTCAAACTTAAGAGGGAATTTTGTTAGGAATCCCAAAGTCTCACTCAAATGTCATTCCATAGAGATATGTAGGAATCTCTAGAAATAAAAAGGGCAAAAGAGACCACAAATAAGAAGAATGATAAATACCTGCTTTGTTAGAGAAACAGCACAGGTTTTAGGAAAAAGAATGTGACCACAACATATGTGAGTTTGTGGCATTTACTAAAGCAGGATCAAGAACTCTGGCCTCTCACATGTGCCTAGGATAGTTGGAGTCTAGGAATGATGCACAAATTTTGGAGGGTGAAAGGAATGCATTATAATTCCTCTTGTCTTCTCTTTTCAGTTTTTCTTCAGTAAGTGTGGACTAAATACTCATTTTCTACAATATCTTTGGGAGACACAAGGAGTAAGCTACTACCTTACACAGTCCATAAAGATTCAGGAGCAACATAGTTCAAGACATTGACTTTCACTGACTTCATGAATAAAATATGAATAATCACATTTGTATCATTTTATATTGTTCCAGGAATGGGTGACTACATGAGACAATTCAGAACTATGCTTACCTAGTGCCCAGGGCAAATGAAGACAGGCCATGTCTTTATCCATCACCCCTTTGATTTTCGCAGATTTTTGAGGCTAGGGACACTCATGTCCTGTGCTGTCCTGTCAACTATTACAACCTATTCAAGACGAAAACCAAGAGCAACCTTTGAAAAAAACAGCACAGGGCAAGAAAGATGGCTCAGCATGTACAATACCTGCTATGAAAGCATGAAGCCTCGAGTTTGGATCCCTAGAGTTTATATAAAAGCTGAGCAAATATGACCACTTGCCTGTAAGCCAAGTATTTAGAAGGCAGAGGCAGCAGATCCCTGAGCAAGCACACTAGCTAGATTAGCAGAATTAGAGTTTGGTAAGAGATCTTACCACAGTAAACAAAGTGCACAGCATACATGCATGCACACAGAAAACATACACACAGAACTTACACACACACACACACACACACACACATACACACACACACACACTCAGAGGAAAATAATTGATGAAAACTTGCATTATGAAGCTGGTCGGAGTGAGTCTGGATACTGGGTTTTTTTCCTTTGATATTAAATTCACATTACCTTGACAACCATA
This sequence comes from Sigmodon hispidus, assembly GCA_004025045.1. Lineage (NCBI taxonomy): Eukaryota > Metazoa > Chordata > Mammalia > Rodentia > Cricetidae > Sigmodon > Sigmodon hispidus. The sequence goes on along the minus strand of PVIH01008268.1, from coordinate 64,617 downwards.
ATTCTATCTCAAAAATCTATCCATATACCAGTTGTTTATCACATAAAATGATTTTGTACCAATCCATCTTCAAAGATATTCTAAATGATTTTAGGTTAATCTTGCATGAATTTAGTTCTAAAATATTTCAGAACATTAAGTTACCACGAATGCTGAGGTCTCAGAAAATATATACTAGGACTTGAGAAGTGAAGGATGAGTAATAAAAATAGAGGCTCTGTTGGCAGCAGTCAGTAATGGCATTACTGACACATGGGTTACCAAGATAAAAATGGAAATATTGCCGTCATAGAAGCTTCAAGTTTCTTGCTATCTTTCTGACTCTAAAAGCAGATCTATGATTCTATGCTTCCCTGCTCAATTTCTAGTGAGCAGAATTCTGGGAAAGTATTCTTAGTGAGATGTTAGGAATGGGAAGAGAGTTTGGGAAGTAGGAAGGGTGTTTTGTGTGTTAAGGGAGATTTTGTTGATTGTCCTTAAGGAAGGCATTTGTATTGCATTATGTCATATACACACGCATGCGCACGCGCGCACACACACACACACAAACACACACACAGATAAAGAGAAAATGTGGTGGGTGATGAAATTTTGCCTTTCATCTTTTTCCTTCTAATATAACACATGAAAGTGAAAATTCCAGAGTTGCTTGGTACCTACCTGGTGGGATCCATAGATTTTTCAGCTTGCTGTGTGTATGCATGCATTTAGATGCTCTGAGCATGTGATTTAGGGAAGACTGATGCTTCTGTGCTCTAAAGCCTTTATCTATTTATTTGTTCCTGAAGTATTTAATTCCAAAGTATTTAAGGTATTTGAAAGCATTAAATTAACTGTTAATTCTTCCCATGTCTCTATAAAGCAGAGGGGAAAATTCTCTTATTATAAAACATTGCTGACTAAATTTGAAAACTGATTTCACAGGGAAAGGGATAATCAAGAAGAATGAAAAAAGACAGAAGATTTAATAGAAAAAGAACCAAGAAAAGATAAAGATATTTTTTATCACAGTTTCTAGTAATGTAAGGAAACTTCTGGAAAATATTCTCAGCTACGGATTTCAAACCATCCTCTCCAACATTTCAAGTGGTTTTTTTTCAACCTTAGGTACACGATGACCTTGATTAAAGTACTTCTTTACTTGATGATTAGATTTCCATAATTGTAAAATGGAAAGTGCATGAGTATCGAGTTACAGATTAATATGAAAAAAGACATGCTATATTTGTCAGTAAGCTTTGTTTGTATAGACATCACTATAATCACCATCACCACTATCACTATCATCAACATTAGTAGTGTAATTGTTTAAATGAGAATGTCCCTCAAAGATTCAGATATTTAAACATGCAGTCCCCAGTAGTGGCACTGTTTGGAGATCTTTTGGAGATGTGGCCCTGTGGGTTGAAGTACATCACTAGAGTCAATAAGGCTTTGAGAGTTTAAATACATACCACACCACTTCTGATTTTCCTCCCTTGCTTCATATTTTTGTTTGAAGAAGGGAATACTTAGCTTCATGATCCTGCCTCATATTGGCCACTTATTGTCATACCTCCCTGCTACAATGGACTTTTATCCATCTGGAACTATGCTCTAACTCTTCCTTCTATAAGTTGTCTTGGTATGGTGGTCTGAATAAGAATGGCCATGATACACTAATGTTTGAATACTTGATCCTGAGCTGGTGGAACTGTTTGGAAAAGATTAGGAAGTATGACATTATTGGATAGGGTATATCTCTGGGAATAGGTTTGGAGGTTTCAAAACCCCATTTTATTCCCAGTTAGCTTTCTCTGCTTTATGCTTGTGGCTAAATATGCAAATTCTCAACTACTGCCCTGGTACTATGCCTGCCTCCCTGTTGCCATGCCCTCTGACAAGATGCTCATGGGCTCTCTATTAAACTGTGAGCATGCAGTTTAATGCTTTCTTTTATAAGCTGCCTAGATCATGGTATTTTATCAAAGAAATTGAAAAGTAACTTAGATATTTGGTTATTGTGTTTTGATCAGAGCAATAGAGAAGTAACTAATACATCTATCATCACCACCACCATCATCATTATTATCATTACTTTCATCATCATCATCACCATTATAACTATAACCATCTTCATCATTCACTGTCATCATCATCACTACTGTTGCCTTCATCATTATCACAGTAATTATCATTATCTCTGTCCTCACTGTCAGCATCATTGTCATCATCACCATCATCACTGCTGTCATCATTGTCATTATCACCATTGGCCTCATCACAATTGCATCATCATTACTACCATCATCACTAGGGCCACCATGGCTACCACCATTTGTTATTTTGCTGGTGAGAGATTTTGAGTTTTTAATTTTAGTAGTTGTTATATGTTTTGAATTGCTGATGAAACTAAGATTTCATGCATGCTAGGCAAGTGTTATACAACTTAGCTATACCTCCAGCCCTAATGAGATTATTTTGACCAAGCCAAATCTATGTTTAAAAATTAGATGTTATCTTTTATGTTTCATGTGTTTTAGAGAAAAGAGAGGTTTTATTATTGTATGAGTTTTTATTTTTTAGCTATTCTGAATGTTTTGCTTTTTTATATAAAGTTTGATATTGATTTTCAAAAAACAATAAAAAATAGAACCATCACACTGAACTGTTAGTGGTTAAACTAATTTGCATTTCTTGCCATGCTAAATATATATTCCTCTTCCTCCAGTTTAAAAAAAATCTTAATGAAAGATCAGTTATAGAAGTGTTGCCATACCTTGAATAAGGATATACAAGGATAGAAAGTGTGACTTCTTTGTAAATAATAATAATAATAATGATAATAAAAGAAGTGTCCCCACATCTCACTGCCCTATTTCAGTATCCTTATATGCACCTATCTCTTGAATAAGGCTGATTTTATAACCTGTTTTAGCCAGTAGAATACAGACGCAACATTCTTTCAGATCTGAATATACTCCTCAAGTGATTTCATTCTTCTGTTGAACTTCTTTAGAGATTCATCTTACCACCAAAAAACAAGTTTAGGGTAGCCTTCAGGATTCTGAGAGATAGTTTAAGAGTACTCATCATTTAAGCTGGTAACTGTCCTAGCTCATTCAGGATGCTTACCTTTCAGACAACAGTACATTCTGAAGTGGTTGAAGCTCTTGTAGGCTTTGTTTGTTCCAGATCAGTAGGACTGCTCATTTACCCCATATATTTGTGAAATATAATAAATTATTTAAGTCACATCAGCTTTTATTTTTTTTATCAGCTCAAGAATTTTTTTTCTTTTTTTTTCACTTATAAAAAAGTCTTTTTTCCCCTGTCCATCCCCCTGCTCTTCCTGACCTCTCTTCTCCCAATCCCTTCCAGTTAGACTTTAGCCTTCCTACTCCCCATCCCCAATTCCCTCCGCAAAAGGGCAAGAAGTCCCAAAGCTCAGCGTGGCTCATACACTCCTGGCAAGTCCAATTTCCTTATCCAAATATCATAGTTGGTTTAGGAGCGCCTCTGCAGGGAATGGGCTCCAAAGTACCACTCCGTACACTGGAACACAGTCTGATCCCATTCCTTGAGGCTCTACATATTGCCGCATGCCAATCCACAGTTACCTACTCTTGCAGAGCCTAGCTTCTTTTCCCGATGGTTCCCCAGTGGATGTTCTTGATTCAGTGAGCTCCCCAGAGCTCCAGCCAGCCATCTCTGTGGGAATTCTCATAAGCCTTCTCCCTCTCTCCTTGCTCATACAGACTCTCTCTCCCCGCCCCCACTCAGCTGGACTTGGAGCTCAGCCCACTGTTCAGCGAACAATCTCTGCCTCTACTTCTCTTCATTGTTGGATGTAGGCTTTGTGATGACACTTAGGGTGGTTATTCATTTGTTTATAGGGGAAGTTTGATTTAGGCAGCACCTCCACTATTTGTTGCAGACCTAGCCAGGGAGATACTGTGAGTTCTTGGAGGTTTCCCTAGAATGTGGTCTCTTTCCAACCCCACGTAGGCTTCCTCTATCAAATATACAACTCTTTTTCTCCCTCTTTGTTGCTGTTCTCACTCAACCATCTCCTTTTCTCATAATTTGTTCCCATTTCTTCTTAGTTGCAACCCATTATGATCCCAATTTGCTAAGGAGATCCTCTCTATTCTCTCTTCCAAGGGGAATCCCTGAATGTCTCTCTTAAGTTTCTTCTGATCCCAAGCTGTTCAAGGGTTGTGGTTTGCAGCTTGGGTATTCTTTGCTTTTTGTCTAAAATTCACTTATGAAAGAGTACATCCCATGCCTATCTTCCTGGGCTTGTGATACTTTGCTCAGGAAGATATTCTCCAAATCCATCCATTTGCTTGCACATTTTAGGATGTCACTTTTTTTCTGCTGAGTAGTACCTCATTGTGTAGACGTACCACAATTTGTTAATTCATTCTTCAGTTGAGGGACATCTAGGTTGTTTCCAGGTTCTTGCTATTATGAATAATTCTGCTATGAACATAGTTGAGCTAATGCCTTTGGGGTAAAATGTGTATCTTTGGGTATATAGCCAATAGTGATATTGCTGGATCCTGGGGGAGATTGATTCCCAGTTTTCTTAGAAACTGCCATACTACATTCCAGAGAGGCTGTACAAGTCTGCACACCCACCAACAATGGGAAAGTGTTCCCCTTGCTCTGCATCCTCTCCAGCATAGGCTGTGATCTGTGTTTTTGATCTTGCTATTCTGAGAGGTATAAAGTAGTATTTCAAAGTTGTTTTGATTTGTATTTCTCTGATGGCTAAAGATGGTGAGCAATTTTATAAATGCCTTTCAGCCATTTGAAGTTCTGTTGAAGAATTCCTTTTTTAGCTCTGAACTCCACTTTTTAATTGGGTTATTTAGGGAGTTGGGTCTAGTTTCTTGAGTTCTCTATATATTTTAGAGATCAGTCCTCTGTCAGATGTAGGGTTGGTGAAAATCTTTTCCCATTCTGTAGGCTGTCATTTTGTCTTATTGACTGTGTTCTTTGCCTTACAGAAGCTTCTCAGTTTCAAGAGGTCCCACTTATTGATTGTTGTTCTTTAGTGTTTGTGCTTCTGGTGTTTTATTTAGGAAGTGGTCACCTGTGGCAATGCGTTGAAGGGTATTTCCCACTTTCTTTTCTATCAAGTTCAGTGTAGCTGGGTTTATGTTGAGGTCTTTGATTCACTTGGATTTGAGTTTTGTTCAGGCTGATAGGTATGAATCTATTTGCATTCTTCTACATACTATCATCCAGTTATGCTAATACCATTCCTTAAAAATACTGTCATTATTCAATTGTATATTTTTTGCCTCTTTGTCAATAATCAGGTGTTCATAAGCGTGTGGGTTAATGTTGGTGTCTTTGATTTGATTCAATTGATCCACAAGTCTATTTTTATGCCAGTACCAGGCTGTTTTTATTACTGTAGCTCTATAGTATTCCTTAAAGTTAGGGATGGTGACTTCTCCTAAAGTTCTTTTATTGAGCGAGATTATTTTGGCAATCCTGGGTTTTCTGTTATTCCATATCAAGTTGAGTATTGTTCTTTCAAAGTCTTTAAAAAATTGTGTTGGGATTTTGTTGGAGATTGCATTCAATCTGTAGATTACATTTGTTAAAATTGCCATTTTTACTATGTTGATCCTACGTATTTAGGAACACAGGAGATCTTTTCATTTTCTGATATCCCTTTTTACTTTCTTTCTTCAGTGATTTAAGGTTTTTGTCAAACAGGTCTGCTACTTCTTGGGTAGAGTTATGCCAAAATATTTAATGCTGTTTGCATCTATTATAAAGGGTGATGTTTTCCTTATTTCTTTTTCAGACCTTTTATCCTTTCTTGTATAAGAGGGCTATTGATTTTCTTGAGTTAATCCTATATCCTGCTACATTGCTGAAGGTGTTTCTCAGCTATAGAAGTTGCCTGGTAGAAATTTGAGGGTTACTTATATATATGATAATATCATCTGCAAACAGAGATTGAATTCTTTCTTTCCAATTTGTATCTCTTTAATCTCCTTTTGTTCTCTTAATGCTTCAGCTGAAACTTGAAAAACTATAATAAGAGAAAATATCCTTGTCTAGTTTCTGATTTTAGTGGAATTCCTTTGAGTGTTTCTCCATTTAGTTTGATGTTTGCTGTTAGCTTGGTGCATACAGCCTCTATTTATATTAAATATTTTCCCTGTATTCCTTATCTCTCCAGGACTTTTATCATGAAGCAGTGTTGAATTTTGTCAAAGGCTTTTTGAGCATCTAAAGAGATGATCATGTGGTTTTTTTCTTTGAGTTTGATTGTATAATGGATGACATTCATAGAAACCTACTTGAATGAGGTAGATAATTTATTTGCTATGTTTTTGAATTTGGTTTACCAGAATTTTATTGAGTAGTTTTACATCAATGTTCATGAGGGAAATTGGTCTGTAATTCTTTTTGTTGTTGTTGCATCTTTTATTGGTTTAGTTATCAGGATGATTTTGGTCACATTAAAAGAGTTCAGCAATGTTCCTTAAGTTTCTACTGTATGAAACAGTTTGAGGAGTATTGTTATTAGTTTTTCTTTGAATGTCTGGTAGAATTCTGCACTGAAACTATCTGGTCCTGGGCTTTTTTTTTTTTTTTTTTTTTTTTTTTTTTTTTTTTTTTTTTTTTTTTTTTTTTTTTTTTTTTTTTTTTTTTTTTTTTTTTTTTTTTTTTTTTTTTTTTTTTTTTTTTTTTTTTTTTTTTTTTTTTTTTTTTTTTGGAGACTTTTAATAACAGCTTTAATTTCCTTTGGAGTTATAGGTCTATTTAGGTCATTTATCTGATTTTGATTTAATTTTGGTAAGTGCTAACTCTCCAGAAAGCTGTCCATTTCTTTTAGGTTTTCCATTTTAGTAGAGTATAGATTTTCAAAGTATGATCTGATAATTCTCTGGATTTCCTGGGTGTCTCTTGCTATATCCCCCTCTTTATTTCTGATTCTGTTAATTTGGATACTCTCTGCCTTTTGGTTAGTTTGGATAAGGGTTTAACCTATCTTATTGACTTTCTCAAAGAACCAATTCTTTGATTCATTGATTCTTTGTCTTGTTCTCTTTGTTTCTATTGTATTGATTTCAGCCTTAAGTTTGATTATTTCCTGACATCTACTCTTTGCAGGTAAATTTGCTTCTAATTATTCTAAAACCTTCAGGTATGCTGTTAGGTCTCTTCTGTGAGATTTCTCTAGGTTTTTCTAATAGGCATCTAGTACTATGAGTTTTTATCTTAACACTGCTTTTATTGTGTTCCATCAGTTTGGGTATGTTATGGATTCATTTCATTAAATTCTAGGAAGTCTTGGATTTCTTTTTAAATGTCTTTTTGATCCAGAGCTAGTTCAACTGGGAGATGTCTAATTTCCATAAATTTGTAGACTTTCTGTGATTTTAGTTTTTGTTAAATTGCTACTTTAGGCCATGGTGGTCTGATATGATACAAATAGTTATTCCTACTTTTTAAAAAATTCTATTGTTATTTACTTTATTACTGAGCATGTGGTCAATTTTAGAGAAATTTCTATGGGGCGCTAAGAAATACATATATTCCTTTGTGTTTTGGTGGAAAGTTCTGTATATATCTATTAAGTCCATTTGGGTCATAACATCTGTTAGAGCCTTTATTTCTCTGTTGAGTTTCTTTGTATGGTGTCTGATGTGAGGTTTAAGCTTCAGTAGTGTTTCTTTTACTTATGTAGGTATCTTTGTGTTGGAGTCATTATATTCAGGATTGAGATTTTATCTTGGTGGATTTTTCTTTTTGAGATGAAAAAATAATGCTTGTCCTGGTCTCTTTAGATTGATTTTAGTTTGAAGTCTATTTTGTTAGATATTACGATGACTATAACAACCTTTTTCTTAAAGACTATTTGCTTGGGAAGTCTTTTCTTAACACTTTACTCTGAGCATGTGTCTGTCTTTGAAGCTGAGGTGTGTCTCTTGCATAAGACAGAAGGATGGCTTCTATTTTTTTATCCATCATGTTATAATGTGTCTCTTTATAGGTGAATTGAGTCCATTGTTATTCAATGATATTAATGACCACTAATTGTTATGTCCTGTTATTTTTGATGGTAGCAAGTGTATTTTCCTTGTTTGGGTGTTTCTTCTGTGGGGTTATTGATAGCTTGTGGTTTTATGGATGTATATGATTTTCTTAGGTTGGAGTTGTCCCTCTATTCTTTTCTGTAGGGCCAGATTTGTGGATAGATATTGTTTAAATCTGTTTTTGTCATGAAATATCTTGTTCATGCTATCTATGGTGATTGATAGTTTTGCTGGGTATAGTAGTCTGGGTTGACAGCCATGCTCTTTTAATGTTTATACAACATCTGTCTAGGATCTTCTTCCTTTCCTTGTTTCCATTGAATATCTGGATGTTATTTTGGTGGGTCTGCCATTATATGTAATTTAGCCTTTTTCTTTTGCAGCTCTTAGTATTCTTTCTTTGTTCTGTAGGTTTTGTGGCTTGATTATTATGTCGTGAGCAGACTGTTTTTGGTTGTCTATTTGGTGTTCTGCAAGCTTCTTGTATCTATATAGGCATTTTTCTCTTTAGGTTGGGAAAGTTATCTTCTATGATTTTGTTAAATATATATTTTTGTGACTTTTCACTGGTATTTTTCCTCCTTCTTGATTCCAATTATTTTTAGGTTGGTCTTTTCATGGTTTTCCAGATTTCCTGGATGTATTATGTTATGACTTTTTTGGACTTAAAGTTTTCTTTGACTGACGTATCTATTTCTACTATTGAATCTCTCACTCCACTCTATTTTTCATCTCTTGCATTTTGTTGGTTATGCTTGCCACTGTAGTTCTAGTTTCTTTCTTTAGCTTTCCTATTTCTGGCTTTGCCTCAGTTTGTGCCTTCTTTGTTGCTTCTATTTTACTTTTAATTCCCAGAATGTTTCACCTGTTTCTTTTCTTTTTCTTTTTTGGTTTTCTTTATTTTCTTTCAGGAATTTTTAAAATTTCTTCTAATCTTTTGTTTGTATTTTCTTCTATTTCTTCAAGGGAATTTTTTATACCATCTTTTACAACTTCTATTATCTTTATAAAGTTCTTTTTAAAGTTTTTCCTCTTCATTGTTATGCTCAGTTCTTGATGTTGTAGAATCACCAGCTTTTTCTGGTGGGATCTTGTTCTTTATATTGTTATTTGTATTCTTGCACTGTTTAGTTGGCTCTTAGTCAGTTGTGGCCTTGGGGCTGTGTATCTCCAGTTGTTGTAGGTGTTACTCTTAGTTGGCTCTTACTTGACTGTAGGCCAAAGAGCTGTGTGTTTCCATTTGTCATGGAGGTCATTCTTAGTCAGCTCTTAGTTGGCTGTAGAGCAGAGGGCATCTTTTAGTTGTCAGTGTGTGATGATGCAGTTTGTGGTGGGATGGGGTTTGACTGTGTGTGGCTGGGGATTGCATTTGGGTTGATTATCCCTGCTTTTTTTTTTGTTTTATTCAGAGTTGGGTGTGCTTAGGGTCCCAGGAGCTATATTCCCACAGGAGGCATCAGAGACCACAATCACTGCTTAACCTAGGGGTTAGAGTGGCCCTCACCTTTTAGTCAGCTGAGTACCAAGAGGCTTCTGAGTCTCCATTTGTTGGTGTGTCATCTAAGTCATACAGTTTTTAAAGTGGTTTGAAATGTAGTAATTCTCGTCGCTATAGCTCCCTTCCATTTTTATTAATTTCTGCAACATTTTTCTTGCTATGCCTGCAAAAATTAACTGAGTTTCTAAATTTATTTATTCATGACTTACTTATAGCAGAATCAGTGAGAAGAATTAAAGGTGAATAAAAATTGTAGTCACGAAAATTCAGGGTAGTGAAATGTGGCAAAGACTATGGGAGATAGAAAGATTTAAGAGAAAATAACATTCTGGGGGCAGAGGGAAAGGTGATTGCTAGGTTAGGGTTGAGATGAAATAGGAGGGTTGGTAAAAATACCTAAAAAAAAAAAACTCCTCCAGCATTTCTAGACCCCATACTGCTATGGTCTTGATGTTTTTGTAAACTAATACATAAGAACTAAATTTTCGGTGTGGTAGTTTTAGGAGATTCTTCTGTCAGTACTGAGCTAACTTCCAAAAACCCCATTTAATAGCATTGCCTCATTGGGTGTTGCTATTTAGATTTTGCCTTTTATTAAGTTGCTTCCCTTGATAACATTCTATCTCTGTTTCTTTCTGTCTAACAAATGGACAGGTGATGATATGTATCTATTAACATCTGACTCATTTCCCATTCCTAGTCTCAGCCCATCTTACACTTTAATGCATTCTCCTTCATAAAGTTCTTCTTCTATAATGCTAGTATAGTTATGTTGCATCTATTCTTTAACTCTTCAAGTGGCTTCTATTATTTCAAGAGAAAACAAGCTCTGCACAGCATATATTGTAGCACTACTATTCCATTCATTCTATTTCCCACTCCAGTTTTATATCTAAGTTTTCTATTTACTTCCTGAAATCAGTTTGCCATTTCTGAGAAGACTGAATGTTATTATCCTTCCTCTTTAGCTTTTTTTTTTTTAACAAGTTGAGGAAAATAACCCAATGGAATCAGAATACCAAAATACCTACTCTCAGTTTAATAGAAGCTCAATTATTTAGGTAAGTTTGAGAATCATGGGGCTAATAGCTGAATCTCTTGAACTGTGCTAGATGCCTATATAGACACATGGAAGTGCAGGGTCAGGAAATCTTAAATCAATAAGTGTGCAATACATTTTCAGGACCATGGTTCCTTGAATGTTATTTTCTCCCAAGAAAATAGGAAGTCGATTTTATTCTTTTTAAGTTTTAGAAATAACTATCTTGCTTCACCTCCCCTGGGATAGAGTGAATAAAAGTACAGGGAAGAGAATATAAAGAAGATAATAAGATATGGAAATGTGAATCTCTCTGATGGCATAGAATAGCTCATGGTCCCATGAGCACTCTTCGATATTACATCACTTTTGGTGTCCACACACATTATTGTTATTGTTTCTATTCAGAGCACTTTCTTGTCCATTTTGATTCTTTAGCCCACTCTTAGTTGAGCTTAAAAGCATTCAAAGAGGTGAAATAAAATCTGTCTCAGGAAAGAGTATCTAGAAATAAGGAGTTTTTCAATACTGCTGAATAGACAAAATAAAGTTCTTCATTTTGATAGAATGCCAAGATCTGGATAGCCAAGCCAAGGAAGGGTGTATTTGAAACATCAGAAGGTATGTGTAATATGTACATTAATTTGGTAAAATCATAGACCACCCAAAGAAAAAGTTTTGAGATATTAGAAAATTAGGAGGATGCTAGGCCCAAGCATCTTTAGTATTCACCTAAACATGTTAATAGGCAGTAATGAGCCATTGGAGAAGCAGGGAAGGTTAACAAAGACAATGCTACAATTCTGACCTTTGATAGACTTACTTTTCTCTAGGGTCTAATATTTTCATCTGTAGAGATTATTACTATAGCTATTTTCTTGTATAATTTTTCTCAACACAGCACCATGACATGCACATAATGCATGTTAATTGTTTTTTTGCTTTTTAAAGGTAGATATTACATCCAGTTGATATAGATATATGAGAAATTCCTATAATGCAAAACAGAAAGGGGCTTTTTGCCATCTCCAAGATCCTTCTATAAAAGAGAAAATATTTTCATCTTCCATCAGTTCCAAACCTGTAGGTCTCTGATCTTAATAATAAAATCCACAAGAACATTTTTTAAATACTTGAGGGTTCACTGAAGGGCTTAAGAGGAAGTTTCTTTAATTGTTGACTTTTGGGTACTAGCTGAGAGACTTGGAAGTTGACATCCTCAGCCTTGTTCAACCTCTTGCATTGCTTCAGATTGCTGCAAAACATCAGCAAGAAGATGTTGCCATGGACTCTGAGGGTCATAGTAGCTCCTAGAAGTACTCCATGGTTGATTCCCCAATTGCTGACTTTGTTTTGGGATACTAGGAACTTTTAGGAGCTAGGAAGAAAATCATTAGAAGGAGGCCTTTGAATATTATACATCATCACTGATATCTATCACACTCTCTCCTTCAAGGATTGCTTAGATATAAATACTCTCCAACACCTAATCACTCTGCAATAAACTGACCTTCTCTGTCAATGCCAACCCCACAATGAATAACTGAAACTCTTTGAAACCATGTAAGGCATTATGGTTACAGTGACATAAAAGTAACAATTTTACTTTTTACTCAGTTTTTCTCCCAAAGCAATAATTTAATCACCTCTTTTTTTTCTTTTTCTTTCTTTCTTTTTTTTTTTTTTTTTTTACTTTGGATTTGCCATGTAGCCAACAATGACACTGAGCTTCTTCTGATCCTTCTACTTCCACTCAAGTGCTGGGATTACAGGTGTGTGTTACCACCTATAGCACTGGTACTTATGCATACTAGGCAACTACTTTGCCAACTGAGCTATAGTCAAAAAACTTTAATGTTTTTATTGGTAATATCAGTATTTACTTATCAATATTAAATAAACAGTATATATTGCTACTTGTTTATTTTTCAGTGTTAGACATTATCGAAGAATTGTCTGATATTCTTTCCTGTTCCATCTTTCAAATTTTTGTAAACAACACAATTTAATTTTTTTATTTTATTTTTTTTTCATACGGCTCTTAATATTTTTTATTTTATTGGTATAAATATTAACGAAAAATAACCATCATAAATATGTCATTTCTGCGACATTTGAGAAATAAAAATATTAAAATGTTATAAGTCACACACAGGATCTCTAGTGCAATTTCATGCTTTTTTTAACTTGGAATTTTTTTCTTTTTTTATTATGAATAAAGTCACATTTTCTATCCGTGTATATCCTTCTTCAAGGTCCTTTCATCAACCCAACCCCTCTAGTCACTCTCCCTTCTCCACATCACTTTATCTCCTCCCTAGCAAGGGCAGGAGGTCCCAAGGTCCCAGTAATGATCAGCTCAGCATCCACTCCTGACAGATCCAGTTTCCTCACCCCAACATCAAGACTGACTCAGGTGTTCCTCTACAGGGAATGGCATCCAAGGTGCCAGTCCAAGGTATTTTAGATACCAAGCTCTTCAGTGGTTCTGTTTTGAAGCTTGGACATGCTTTGTTTTTTGCTGTTTTGTTTAGAGTCCACTAATGAGTGAATATATTCCCCTGCTTATCTTTCTGGGTTTGAGATACTTCGCTCAGGAGGATATTCTCCAAAACCATCCATTTGCTTGCAAATTTTAGGATAACATTTTTTTGTTACTGCTGAATAGTATTCCATTGTGCAGATGTACCACAGTTTGATAATCCGTTCTTCAGTTGTGGGGCATCTAGCTTGTTTCCAGGTTCTTGCTATTATAAATAATGCTGCTATGAACATAGTTGAACCAATGCTTTTGGAGTGAGACTGTGCGTCTTTAGGGTATACACCCAGAAGTGGTATTGCTGGATCCTTAGGGAGATTGATTCCCAGTTTTCTGAGAAACTGCCATACCACATTCGAGAGTAGATGAACAAGCTTACACTCCCATCAACAATGGAGGAGTGTTCCCCTTGCTCCACAACCTCTCCTGCAAAGGCTGTCATCTGTGTCTTTTATCTTGTCCAATTTAACAGGTGTCAGGTGGTATCTCAAAGTTGTTTTGATTTGCATTTCTCTGATGGCTAAAGATGATGATCACTTTTTCAAGTGTCTTTCACCCATTCATAATTGTTCTGCTGAGAATTCCCTTTTTAGATCTGAACCCCATTTTTTGATTGGGTTATTCAAGTTTTTGGGCTCTAGTTTCTTGATCTTTATAGATCTTAGAGATCAGTCCTCTATCACTTGCAGGGTTGGTGAAAACCTATTCTCATTCTGTAGACTGCCATTTTGTCCTGTTGACACTGTCTTTGGCTTTACAGAAGCTTCTCAGTTTTAGGAGGTTCCACTTATTAATTGCTGTTCTTAGTGTCTGTGCTACTGGTGTTATATTTAGGAAGTGGTAGACTGTGCCAATTCATTGGAGGGTATTACCCACTTTCTATTCTATCAAGTTCAGTGTGGCAGGGTTTCTGTTGAGGTCTTTGATCCACTTGGATTTGAGTTTTGTGCAAGGTGACAGGCTAGGATCTATTTGCATTTTTCTATACACTACCAACCAGCTTTGACAGCATCATTTGTTAAAATATTATCTCTTGTCCATTGAATATTTTGGGCCTCTTTGCCGAAGATCAGGTTTTCATAGGTTTTTGGGTTAATGTCAGGATCTTCTATTCAATTCCATTGATCCACAAGTCTGTTTTTACGCCAGTACTAGGCTATTTTTATTACTGTAGTTCTATAGTATAACTTGAAGTCAGGGATGGTGATGACTCCTGAGGTTCTTTTGTTGACCAAAATTGTTTTGGCAATCCTGGCTTTCCTGTTATTCCAAATGAAGTTGAGTATTTTCCTTTCAAGGTCTGTAAAGTATTGTGTTGGGATTTTGATGGGCAGTGCATTGAATCTGTAGATTGCCTTTGGTAGAATTGCCATTTTTACTATGTTGATCCTACCCATCCAGGAACATGGGAGATCTTTCCATTTTTTGAAATCCTCTTCAATTTCTTTCTTCAGTGATTTAAAGTTTTTGTCAAATACATCTGTTACTTCTTTGGATATAGTTACTTCAACATATTTAATGCTATTTGCAGCTATTATAAAGATGATGTTTCTCTTATTTCTTTTTCAGCCCTTTATCTTTAGTGTATAGAAGGGCTACTGATTTCTTTGAGTTAATCTTGTATCCTGCTACATTGCTGAAGGTGTTTATCAGCTGTACAAGTTCCCTTGTAGAATTTTGTGGGTCACTTATGTATAAAATTCTGTCATCTGCAAATAGAGAAAGTTTCACTTCTTCTTTTCCAATTTGTATCCCCGTAATTTTCTTTCATTCCCTTATTGCTTCAGCTCAAACATTGAGGACTATATTGAATCAGTAACGGGAGAGAGCACATCCTTGTCTAGTTCTTGATTTTAGTGGGATTGCTTTGAGTTTTTCTCCATTAAATTTGATGTTGGCTGTTGGATTCTTGTAAATCACTTTTATTATAATGAGATATTTTCCATGAATTCTTGATTCCTCCAGGGCTTTTATCATAAAGAAATGTTGGATTTTGTCACAGGCTTTTTCAGCATCTAAGGATATGATCATGTAGGTTTTTTTCCTTTGGTTTGTTTATATGATAGATGACATTTATGATTTTTTGTATGTTGAACCATCCCTGCATTTCAGGGATGAAGCCTACTTGGTCATAGTGGATGACATTTTTTGTATATTGTTATATACGGTTTGCCAAAATTTTGTTGAGAATTTTTGCATCAATATTCATGAGGGAAATTGGTCTGTAATTCTCCTTCTTTGTTGTGTCTTTGAGTGTCTTGGGTATTAGAGTAATTGTGGCCTCAAAAAAGAAATTTTGTAACATTCCTTCAGTTTCTACTGTGTGAAATAGTTTGAGGAGTAATGGTAGTAGTTCTTCTTTGAATGTCTGGTAGTATTCTGCACTGAAACCATCTGGACCTGTGCCTTTTTTTACTTGGGAGGCTTTTAAAGACAGCTTCAATTTCCTTGAGCATTATAGGTCCATTTATGTAATTAATCTGATCTTCATTTAATTTCGGTAAATGATACCTGTCCAAAAAGCTGTCCATTTCTTTCACGTTTTCCATTTTTGTGGAATACAGAATTTCATAGTATGATCTGATAATTCTCTGGTTTTCCTGGGAGTCTGTTGTTATGTCCCCTTTTTCATTTCTGATTTTGCTGATGTGGATACTCTCTGCTTTATGATCAATTTGGATAAGGGCTTATCTATCTTGTTGACTTTCTTAAAGAACTATCTCTTTGATTTGTTGATTTTTTGTATTGTTCTTTTTGTTTCAATTGTACTGATTTCAGCTCTAAGTTTGATTATTTCCTTCTGTCTACTCCTTCTAGGTGAGTTTGCTTCTAATTGTTCTAAGACTTTAAACTGAGCTCTTAGTTCTCAAGTGTGGGATTACCCTAGGTTTTTCATATAGGCATCAAATGCTATGAATTTTCTCTTAAGACTGCTTTCATTGTGTCCTATGAGTTTGGGTACGTTGTGGATTCATTTTTATTAAATTCTTAAAAGGGTTTGATTTCTTTCTTAATTTCTTTTTTGACCCACAGGAGGTACATCTAAGTGATGTTTACTTTTTATGAGTTAGTAGGCTTTCTATAATTTTTGATGGTTTTGACTTCTAACTTCAGGACCTGGCAGCCCAATATGATACAAGGGATTATACCCATTTATTTTCTATCTATTGATATTTGCTTTATGACCAATTGTTTGGTCAATTTTAGAGAAAGTTCCATGGGGTGTTGAGAAATATGTATATTCCTTTACATTTTGTGGAAACTTCTGTAAATATCTATTAAATCCATTTGCATTATAACTTCTGTTAGACTCCTTATTTCTTTGTTGAGTCTCTGTCTGCTTGACCTACTAGGGGTTAAAGTGGGATATTGAATTCTCCCACTAATAGGGTGTGAGTTGATGTGGGATTTGAGCTTTAGCAGTGTTTCTTTTACATAGGTAGGTGCCTTTATATTAGGGACATAAATATTCAGGATTGAAATCTCTTCTTGACCAATTTTTTTCTTTGATGAATAAGTAATGACCTTAGTGGTCCTTCTTAATTTCTTTTAGCTTAAAATCTACTTAGATATTAGGGTGACAACTCCAGTTTGTTTCTTAGGTCCATTTGAATGGAAAATCTTTTCCCAACCCTTTACTCTAAGCCTGTGTCTGACTTTGTGATTGAGGCATGTTTCTTGTATGTAGCAGAAAGATGGCTTCTATTTTTTTGTATCCATTGTGTTAGTGTATGTCTTTTTATAGGTGAATTGAATCCATTGACATTAAAGGATATTAGTGACCACTGATTGATATTTCCTGCTCTTTTTGGTGGTAGCTTTTATGCTTGTATGCATTCCCTTTCTCTGGACTTTTCTTCTGTGAAATTATTGAATGTTTTTGGTTTCATGGGTGTATCTGGGATCCTTAGGTTGGTGTTTTCCCTCTCATTTTTTCTGGAATGCCAGGTTGATAGACAGGTATTGTTTCAGTCTGACTGTGTTATGTAATATCTTGTTTACAACATCTATGGTGATTGAAAATTTTGCTTGGTATAGTAGTCTATTTTGGCAGCCATGTTCTTTTAATGTCTGTATAACTTCTGACCAACACCTTCTTGCTTTCATTGTTTCTATTGAATAGTCAGGTGTTATTCTGATGGGTCTGCCTTGATAGCTAAGTTGGCCATTTTCTTTTGCAGCTCTTAAAATTTTTTCTTTGTTCTGTATGTTTTGTGGCTTGATTACTATGTGGCGAGCTGAATTTTTTAAGTGGTCATATCTATTTGGTGGTCTGTAGGCTTCTTTTATGTTTATAGGCATTTCCTTCTTTAAGATAGGAAAGTTTTCTTCTATGATTTTATTTAATACATTATCTGTGCCTTTGAGCTGGTATTCTTCTCGTTCTTCTATTCCTATTATTCTCATGTTAGGTCTTTTCATGGTATCCCAGATTTCCTGAACGTTTTGTATTATGGCTTCTTTGGTTTTAGAATTTTCTTTGACTGATGTATGTCTTTCCGCTACTGAATCTTCCATTTCAGTGATTCTCTCTTCCATCTCTTGAATTCTGTTGTTTATGCTTGTATCTGTAGTTCCATCTCTTTTCTTCAGGTTTTCTATTTCCATCTTTGCCTCATTTTGTGCCTTTTTTTATTGCTTCTATTTCAGTTTTAGTTTTTGTAATGTTTCTTTAATTTTTTGGTTTACCTTTTCTTGGTTTTCTTTCAAGGATTTGTTTATATCTTCCAATTTTTTGTTTGTATTCTCTTTTATTTCTTTAAGGGATTTTTTAATATCTTCTTTGAAGGCTTCAATATTCTTCATAAATGTGTTTTTGGTGTTGTTTCCCTTTGTTTCCTCTTCATTGCTCTGCTCAGGTCTTGTAGTTTTATAACCACCAGCTTCTTCTGGAGTTGTCTTGCTGGTCTTTATATTATTATATGTATTTTTACACTGGCATCTGCCAAGTCATTTTTGCACATGACTTTCAGTGATTAGGCAGCTCCTAGTCAGTTGTGGTTTGAGGGCTTTTTTTGTTTCCTGTCTCCTTTTAGCATGGTGTCTGCTCCATCTTTGACTCTGTTCTTGACAGTTGGGATACTTTTAATAACAGCTTCTATTTCTTTTGGTCTTTTCAGTCCATTTAGGTCTTTAATCTGTTCTTGCTGTATTATTGATAATTGGTACCTGTCTAGAAAGCTGTCCACATCGTTTAGGTTTTCCATTTTAATAGAGTATAAATTTTCAACATATGACCTGATAATTCTCTGGATTTCCTGATTGTCCATGCTATGTCTCCATTTTCATTTTTGATTCTTTTAATTTGGATGCTCTCATTCTGCCTTTTGGTTAGTTTTGATAAGTGTTTGTCTATCTTGTCTTTCTCAAAAACCAACGTTTCATTAATTGATTCTTTGTACTGTTCCTTTTTGTTTTTATTGTACTGATTTCAGCCCTGAATTTGATTCTTTTCTGCCATCTACTCCTTCTAGGTGATTTTGCTTCTAATTATTCTAAAGCTTTCAGGTAATTTGTTAGATCTTTTGTTTGAGATTTCTCTAGGTTTTTCATATAGGCATATTGTGTTATTAATTTTTCTCTTAACACTGCCTTCAATATGTCCCAAAAGTTTAGATATGTTGTGGATTTATTTTTATTAAATTCTAAAAAGTTTCTGATTTCTTTCTTTTTTAAATTTTTTTAAAAAAACTTTATTTATTATTTATTTATTTATTTGCCTTGGTGTTTGCCTGGAACTGGAACTACAGACAGTTTTTAGCTGCCATGTGGGTGCTGGGAATTGAACCCAGGTCCTCTGGAAGAGCAGACGGTGCTCTTAACTGCTGAGCCATCTCTCCAGCCCCTGATTTCTTTCTTAACTTCTTCCTTGATCCAGAGGTCTTTCAATGTACAGATGTTCAGTTTCCATGAGCTTGTAGGCTTTCTGTGATTTTGTTGTTCTAACTTTTGATCATGGTGGTCTGATATGATACAAGCATTTATTCTCATTTTTTTGGTATCGGTAGATATTTTCTTTATGACTTAGTGTCTGATCAATTTTAGAGAAAATTCCATGGGGTGCTGTGAATTACGTATCTTCTTTTGTGTTTGGGTGGAATCTTCTGTAAACATCTATTGAGTCCATTTGCATCGTAACCTCTGTTAGACCCCTTATTCCTCTGTTGAGTATCAGTCTGGTTGACCTATTCAGGAGTGAAAGTGGGCTATTAAAGTCTCCCACTATTAGAGTGTGACATTTGATGTGCGGTTTAACCTTTAGTGGTGTTTCTTTTACATATGTAGCTGCCGTTATATTCAGGACATAAATATTCAGGATTGAGATTTCATTGTGATCATTTTTTTTTTCTGAGATGAATAAGGAGTAGGCTAAAACTGGTCTCTTTTGATTGATTTTAGTTTGAAGTCTATTTTGTTAGATTTTAGGATGGCAACACCAATTTGTGTCTTGGGGCCATTTAATTTTGAAGTTTTTTTCTTACGCCTTTACTCTGAGCCTATGATTGTCTTTGAAGTTGAGATATGCTTCTTGCATGCAGCAGAAGGATGACTTCTGTTTTATTTTATCCATCTTGTTAGGGTGTGTCTTTTTATAGGTGAGTTGAGTCCATTGATATCAAGGGATATTAGTGACCACTGATTGTTATTTCCAGGTCTTTGTTTTTTTATGGTAGCTTGTGTGTATTTCTTTTCTTTGGGCTTTTTCTCTGTAGAATTATTAATTGATTATGGCTTCATGGGTGTATCTGGGTTATTTAGGTTTGAGTTTTCCCCTCTAGTACTTTTTGTAGGGCTGGATTTGTGGATAGGTATTGTTTAAATCTCATTTTGTCGTGAAATACCTTGTTCACTCCAACTATGGTGATTGACAGTTTTGTTGGTTATAGTAGTCTCAGTTGGCAGCCATGCTCTTTTAGTGTCTCTGTAACTTCTGACCAACACCTTGCTTTCTTTGTTTCCATTGAATAATCTGGTGTTATTCTTATGGTTCTGTCTTTATAGGTATGTTGACACTTTTCTTTTGCAGCTCTTAACATTTTTTCTTAGTTCTATATGTTTTGTGGCTTGATTATTATATGGTAAGCTGACTTTTGGGAGTCTAATCTATTTGGCATTCTGTAACCTTCTTATATCTTTATAGGCATTTTTTTCTTTAGGTTGGGAAAGTTTTCATCTATGATGTTATTGAATACATTATCTGTGCCTTTGAGCTGGTATTCTTCTTCTACTTCTTGTCCTATTCTCAGGTTTGTTCTTTTCATGGTGCCCAAATTTCCTGATATTTTGTTTATGGCTTTTTTTGTTTGTTTGTTTTAGTGGGGTTTATTTGAGTGATTTATCTATTTCTACTATTGTGTCTTTCATTCTGGAGTTTTTCTCTTCCATCTCTTAGATTTTGTTGGTTATGCTTGTATATGTAGTTCAAGTTCGTTTGTTCAGATTTTCTATTTTCACCTTTGCCTTCTTTTGTGCTTTATTTATTGCTTCTATTTCAATTTTTAGTTTCTGGAATATTTCTTTCATTTGTTGTTTTTCCTTTTCTTGATTATCTTTCTAGGGTTTCTTCATCTTTTCCAATTTTTTGTTTATATTTTCCTCTATTTCTTTTTTTATTATCATGAATAAAGTCATATTTTTTTATTCTTGTAGCTCCTTGTTCAAACTCCCTTCCCTCTCCTACCCTTCCCTGTCACTTTATTTCTTCTCCAGCAAGGGCAGGAGGTCCCAAGATCCAAGGTGGCTTAGTTCAGCATCCACTCCATGCAGATTAGCTTTCTTCACCTCAACATCAAGACAAGGTCAGGTGTTCCTCTGGAGGGAATGGGCTCCTTGATGCCTGTCCAAGGTGTTTTAGATCCTAAGCTGTTCAGTGGTTGTGGTTTGCATCTTGGACATGCTTTACTCTTTTGTTTAAAGACTTTTTAATATCCTCTTTTAAGGCTTCTATAATCTTCATAAAATGTTTTTAATATTGTTTCCTTCTGTTTCCTCTTCATTCTTCTGTTAGGTCTTGTTGTTGTAGAACTACCAGTTTCTTCTGGTGGTGCCTTATTGTTCTTTATATTGATATATAAATTCTTGCACTGAAAACTGCCTATTGCTTCCTTGGTTCACTCTTAGTTAGCTCTTAGTTGGATTTTGTCAGTTGTAGGTCCAGGAGATGTGTGTCTCCAGTCTGCTCTGGACATGAGGTTTGCACGATCTCTTACTCTCCTCTGGACATGCTGTTTATACGATCTCTTACTCTTCTCTGGGCATGAGGTCTGCTCAATCTCTTTCTCTAGTCTGGGCACAGGGTTTGCACAATCTTGAGATGTTCGTGTGTGATAAAGCAGCTTGCTTTGGAGTCGTTGTTTGGCCATGGGATGTCTATCCTGCTTGTGTTTCTGGGAATTGCTTGGGGGGTTTTCTCCCAAGTTTGTTGGCTTTATGGCAGGACTAGGTGTGTGTGCAGAGCTGGTGTGTGTTCCTGGCTTCAGATAGGAGGTCTCTGGGTTGCCTAGGAGTTGGAATTTGCTCACCTCTTTCTCTGCTCTGGACATGGGTTCTGCATGTACTGAAGATGTCCATCTGTGATCAATATTCATAGTTTTAAAACATTATTTTTATTATAAATTTGAGAAATGCCACATGTTGCTTTGATATGCATGTATGCAATAAGATGATTATTACAGATGAGTGATTTAATGTATTTGTAGATTTATTCACATTCCATTACTATAAAATATTTCTCTGTTGGCCTGCATTCCCCCATTTTTTACCTTTTGTATCCATCTCTCTTAACTACCATTTTGTTCTTGATTTTAATGTGTTTGATATGCTTTACTAATGGAGTCTTATACTTTCTATATTGTCTAATTTTAATTTCTTTGGTGCTTTCTATATTATCTCAAGTGACAAAATCTTCTTTAAGAATAGATACAAAAATGTGCTATTATGTAGAGAATTGTTCTTCTTTACTCATATGAAGCATCATTTCTTTAATTATTATATTGGCCACTTATCTCTTGAGGCTTTTGAATCTTATAGAACCAATATTTATTGGTTGTATATTTCTAATTTTATCTATTTTTCTGTTTTTTACAATGTGAAAGCATATTGCTATTTATTTTAGTTCTTCATGATCCTTTAATAACTTCTCATGACTCTGCTATACAAACTCAATTTTATCATTTACATGAATCTTCTCTCTCTCTCTCTCTCTCTCTCTCTCTCTCTCTCTCTCTCTCTCTCTTACTGTTAATCTAAGGTTTGTTGTTTTGACTGAAGTTTCAAATGTTGACTGACTTTACTTTGATGATTTTTAAATATAGTAATATATTTTTGTTCTCTAGTTGATGCTTTTTCTTCCCAATCTTTATTGTTTTCTTCATTCTGTTAATCTTGGATATTATTTGTCTTTTCCCTAATTCCTCAAAGTGCAATGTTAGGCTGTCTGGGATCTTTCTTCTTTACTGTAGGCATTTATTACTATAAATCTTTCACTACTACATTCCAAAGCACAGAGTGTTGGTTTTTTTGTGTGAGAAGAGACATACTCTCACTCTATCAAGGCCACACGAGGGTTTATTTAAGAGAGTTCCCAGGCAGGTTCAGAAGCAGAGAAACAGGACAGGAGGAGAGAACAACGAAAACATGGCACCTTTTTTTAAGAGAAGGGGTGTACATAGATTTATGTAGTCACCTTTAGGAGCGTGCTTCTGTATGCAAATAGGGAGATGCTTCTGTATGCAGTGCTGCATGGGTTTATGCAGCCACACCCAGAGGCATGCCTCCGTAGGAGGTGCATCCCACTTGAGCCATGTTGGCTCAACCATGTGGAGTGCCAAGAATACTTACACAGAGTGACTCCCTTTCAGTTAGTCTTGACATAGTTTTACAATGTCCCTTTGTCTTCTTATTAGACCTTTGTTTTTGTTGCTTCATCTGTAGTTTTTGTTGTCTGACTGAGGTCTTCTAGTTGTGACCCAATAATTCATGTTGGGTTTCTATATAGCACTTAGGCTAAAACTTAGTTTTACCTCATTGCTAAAATGGGAAAGCTACTCAAAGTTAAGTTAATTCAAAAAGAATATACTTAAATGTATTGTATCTTTTCTCTAATATATTTCTTCTTTGTTAACTGCAAGATGGCAGTTATGTGTTTTAGATTATTATATCTGAGAAGGATTTTGAAAAATAACATGTTCTTTCAACAATGCTCAAATTGACTTACAATAAAAACTTCATCTTCAACTCAAATATTTGCTAAGTATGCAGTTTGCCATGCATTACAAATATTGAAACTAATGAAACTGCTGTTGGTTCCTTTTCTTGTTCTGGTTGCTGGAAAAACTGTCTTATAGACTGACTGAGAGTCACTTTTTTGTTCTATAGTCATTTATTTAACTGATTTCATTTTTATTTACTTATTTTGCATGGATACATCTAGTTTTCAATCAGTTTAGATTATTGGAAAAGTAAAAGAATGAGACTCACTTCCAAAAGCTTAGGGCATGACGTGGCTTTGCTAGTAAATGGTGGAACCTAATCTTTGTATTTTGGGCTATTTGAAGGTAGCTTTAAGACTTCAGATAAAGTATTAGATATGCAACTGGTGTTAGACTACAAAGGACTTATGCCTTATTCAGTGCAATGAGAAAGATGGTTCAGACTATATATGTTGAGCTTTTGTAAACTTCTAGTTCAGAGACTAGAAGTCATATATGAGAAACAAAGTGCTAAAGGTTTCTGTTACTGTAATGATCCACCATGACCAAAAGGAAAGTTAGGGAGAAAAGGGTTTATTAACCTTAGACCTCAGCATTGCTGGTCATCACTGAATGAAGTCAGGACAAGGACTCAAAACAGGGCAGGATCTTGGAGGCAGGAACTGATACAAAATCCATGGAGGGGGAGCTGCTTACTCGCTTGCTTAGCTTGGTTTGCTCAGCCCAACTTCTTATAGAGTCCAGGACCAGCAGTTCAGAGATGGTACTACCCACCATGGGCTGGGCCCTCCTCCATTGATCACTAAATGAGAAAATGCCTTACAGCTGGATTTCATGGAGGCATTTCTTCAGCTGGGGACCCTCCTTCTCCTATGACTCTACTTTGTATGAAGTTCACAAGCAAACAGTACAGGGAGTTACTTTTAAATGATGTAAGTGATCTTTTTTCTTCCAGACAATTCATTTTATTTAGTGCCTTGATCTGATTCCTTCTTACTACCTCTGTCTCTGACATTCCCTTCATCTATATATCTACTTTTATTTTCACTTGACTGTGCATTTCTAACAGAGACAAAATAGTTAACTAAGGAAAGGAAGTAGATGCATCAAAGCCTGTTAATTTTTCCAACTCTGAACTGCATTTTCAAAAAAAAAATACAAGACTGTGATTAAATGTAGCTCAATTCTTTTTTAGTACAGTTATTTAAAATTTTACTGTCAAAAAAGAAAAGCAGAAAAATTTTAAGTCTCCTAGTTTCCAACTACCAATTTATACTCCTAGCAAAGGAAGGGGGAGAGGTATGGATATTTGGGTGATGGAAAGCACCTTTATTTTTTTTAGTAATGAGGGTGGCACAATTTGTCACTTAGTCAATGTCAGAATCTATGATGGTTTCCTGTCTGACAGACTGTCATTCTTCAGACTCAACCTCAAAAAAATTGCTGTTTATAAAAGTAAAGACCTGGCCCAGAGACAAGTGAGATCCAGGGAAAATGAAACACACCCTGCACATATATTTATAGAGATACACTATGAAGCCAACATAATTATCTGTGGTGGTAATAGAGAAAAGTTGACAGCCTGCAAAACCACAGCAGAAATCAACCCTCAAATTGTAACTTGTCGGTCTGAGAAAGTATGAAATTCATTGGGATAATTTTGCATATGATTAACTTTTTTGGATTTTTTATTTATTTATGAATAGTCTCATTTTTAATCCATGTATCCACTTGGTCAAACTCGCTTCCCCCTCCTACTCTCCCAGTCACTCTCTCTTCTCTCAATCTCCTTATCGCCTCCCCAGCAAGGGCAGGAGGTCCCAAGGTCCCAGGTGGCTTAGTTCAGCATCCACTTCAGGCAGATCCTTTTTCCTCATCCAAACATCAAGACTGGATCAGGTGTTCTTTTGGAGGGAATGGGCTACAAGTTGCCAGTCCAAGGTGCTTCAGTACCCATGTTGTTCAGTGGTTGTGGTTTGCAGTTTGGGAGTGCTTTGCATTTTGTTTAAAGTCCACTAATAAGTGAGTACATCCCCTGCTTATCCTTCTGGGTTTGTGATTCATTGCTCAGGAGAGTATTCTCCAAATCCATCCATTTGCCTGTGAATTTTAGAATATCATTTTTTCTTACTGCTGAGTAGTACTCCATTGTGTAGATGTACCACTATTTATTAATCCATTCTTCAGTTGAGAGGCATCTAGGTTGTTTCCAGGTTCTTGCTATTATGAATAATGCTGCTATTAACATTGTTGAGCTAATGCTTTTGGGACATGAATGTGAATCTTTAGGGTAAATGCCCAAGAGTGATATTGCTGGGTCCTTGGAGAGATTGATCCACAGTTTTCTGAGAAACCACAATACTGCATTCCAGAGTAGCTGAACTCTCACCAACAATGGAGGAGTATTCTCCTTGCTCTGCAACCTCTCCAGCATAGGCTGTCATCTGTGTCTTTAATCTTAGCCTTTCCGACAGGTGGTATCTCCAAGTTGTTTTGATTTGCATTTCTCTGATAGCTAAAGATGTTGAACACTTCTGTTGAGAATTCCCTTTTGATTCTGAACTTCATTTTTAAATTGGGTTGATTAGGACTTTGGGATCTAGTTTCTTGTGTTTTCTATATAATTTTCAGATCAGTCCTCTGTCACTTGTAGGATTAGTGAAAATATTTTCCTATTCTGTAGGCTGTCATTTTGTCTTATTGATTTGTTTTGGCTTTACAGAAGCTTCTCGGTTTCAGGAAGTCCCACTTATTGATTGTTGTTCTTAGTGTCTGTGCTACTGGTGTTATTTTTAGGAAGAAGTCATCTGTGCCAATATGTTGGAGGGTATTTTCCACATTCTTTTCTATCAAGTTCAGTGTGGCGGGGTTTATGTTGAGGTCTTTGATCCACTTGGATTTGAGTTTTGTGCAGGATGACAGGCTTGGATCTATTTGCATTTTTCTACACACTACCAACCAGCTATGCCAACACCATTTGTTAAATATACTATCTTTTTTCCATTGAGTATTTTTGGCCTCTTTGTTGAAGATCAGGTGTTCATAGGCTTTTGAGTTAATGTAGGGATCTTCAATTTGATTTCATTGATACATGTGTCTGTTTTTATGCCAGTACTAGGCTGTTTTTAATTATTGTAGCTCTATATTACAATTTTATGTTGGGGATTATGAGTCTTCCTGAGGTTCTTTTGTTGAGGAAAAATTGTTTTGGCAATTCTGGCTTTCCTGTTATTTCAAGATATTGAATATTGTTCTTTTAAGGTCTATAAAAATGTGTTGGGATTTTGATGGGAATTGCATTGAATCTGTAGATTGCTTTTGGTAGAATTGCCATTTTTTACTATGTTGATCCTACCTGTCCAGGAACATGAGAGAGCTTTCCAGTTTCTGATATCCTCTTCAATTTCTTTTCCAGTGATTTAAAGTTTTTATCAAATAGATCTGTTGCTTTCTTGGTTATTGTTACTCCAAGGTATGTAATAGTATTTGCAGCTATTATAAAGGGTGATGTTTCCCTTATTTCTTTTTCAGCCCTTTTATCTTTAGTGTATAGGAAACCTACTGTTTTCTTTAAGTTAATCTTGTATCCTGATACATTGCTGAAGGTGTTTATTAGCTGTAGGACTTCCCTGGTATAATTTTGTGGATCACTTATGTTTACAATCATATCATCTGCAAATAGAAATAGTTTCCCTTCTTCTTTTCCAATTTGTACTCCCTTAGTCTTCTTTTGTTCTTATTGCTCTAGCAAAAACTGCAAGAACTATATTGAATAGGTAAGGGGAGAAAGGACATCCTTGTTTAGTTCCTGATTTTAATGGGATTGCTTTGAGTAGTTCGCCATTTTGCTTGATGTTGGCTGTTGGCTTCTTGTAAATCACCTTTATTATATTTACGTATTTTCCCTGTATTTCTGTTCTCTCTTGGACTTTCATCATAAAGGAGTGTTGGATTTTGTCAAAGGCTTTTCAGCATCTAAGGATATAGTCATGTCATTTTTTTTCTTCAGTTTGTTTATATGATGGATGACATATAAGGTTTTTTGTATGTTGAGCCATCCCTACATTTCTGGATTGAAGCCTACTTGATTGTGTTGGATGAAATTTTTTATATGTTGTTGTATATGGTTTGCCAGAATTGGGTTGAGAATTTTAACATCAATATTCATGAGGGAAATTGGTCTGCAATTCTCTTTCTTTATTGTGCCTTTGAGTGGCTTGGGTATTAGGGTAATTGTGGCCTGATAAAAAGAGTTTGAAAATGTTCCTTCAGTTTCCACTATATGAAACAGTTTGAGGAGTATTGGTATTAGCTCTTCTTTAAATGTCTGGAGGAATTCTGCACTAAATCCATTTGGGACTTCAGCTTTTTTTACTTGGAAGGCTTTTAATGACAGCTTCAAATTCCTTTGGAGTTATAGGTTTGTTTAGGTATTTAATCTGATCTTGATTTAATTTTGGTAAGTGGTACTTGTTGAGAAAGCTGTCCATTTCTCCTAGGTTTTCCATTTTCGTGGGGTATAGATTTTCAAAGTATGACCTGATAATCCTCTGTAATTTCTGGGATTCTGTTGTTATATCCTCCTTTTAATTTCTGTTTTTGTTGATTTGGATACTCTCTCTCTGCTTTTTTTCAGGATGGATAAGCGTTTATCTATCTTGTTGACTTTCTCAAAGAACTAACTCTTAGATTCGTTGATTCTTTGTATTGTTCTTTTTGTTTCAATTGTATTGATTTCAGCTCTAAGTTTGATTACTTCCTGCCATTCACTCCTTCTATGTCAGTTTGCTTCTAATTGTTCTAAGATTTTTAGATTTTTCATATAGGCATCTAGTGCTATGAATTTTTCTCTTAAGACAGCTTTCATTGTGTCTCACAAGCTTTGGTAGGTTGTAGATTCATTTTTGTGAAACTCTGTGATGTCCTTGATTTCTTACTTAATTTCTTCCTTTACCCAGAGTTGGTTCAGTTGAATGATGTTTAGTTTCATGAGTTGGTAGGCTTTCTGTGATTTTTGATGTTGTTGAACTCTAAATTTAGGCCATGGTGGTCTGATATGATACAAGAGTGTTTTTTTTTCATTTTTTTTTATCTATTGATATTTGCTTTATGACCAGTTATGTGGTCAATTTTAGAGAAAGTTCCATGTGGTGCTGAGAAATATGTATATTCCTTTGCATTTGGGTTGAAGCTTCTGTAAATATCTATTAGATCCATTTGAACCATAACCTCTGATAGACCCCTTTTTTCTCAGTTAAGTCTCTGGTTGACCTATGGAAGGGTGAAAGTGGGGTACTGAAATCTTCCACTATAGGGTGTAAGAGTTGTTGTGGGATTTGAGCTTTAGTTGTGTTTCTTTTACATAGATATGTGCCCTTATAATAAGGGCATAAACATTCAGGATTTAAATCTAATCTTGAACAATTTTTCCCAAGGTTAGTAAATAATGTCCATCCTGGTTATTTATTAATTGATTTTAACTTGAAATCTACTTTGTTAGATATTACGACAGCAACACCAGCTTTTTCTTAAGGCCATTTGATTGGAAATTTTCTTTCCAACTCTTTACTCTGAGCCTGTGTCTGTCTTTGTTGTTGAGGTGTGTTTCTTGTATGCAGCAGAAGGATGGTTTCTGTCTTTGTATTCAAAGTATTAGGGTGTGTTTTGTTATAGGTGAGTTGAGTCCATTGATATTAAGGGATATTAGTGACTACTGATTGTTATTTTCTGTTACTTTTGGTGGTAATTTGTATATATTTCCTTTCTTTGCACTTTTCTTCTGTGGGATTATCAATTGTTTGTGGTTTCATGGGTGTGTCTGGAATCCTTAGGTTAGAGTTTTCTCTTTAATGCTTTCTGAAGTGCTGGATTTGTGGATAAGTATTGCTTAAGTTTAATTTTTCATGAAATATCTTTTTACTTCATCTATGGTGATTGATAGTTTAGCTGAGTATAGGAGTCTGTGTTGATAGCCATGTTCTTTTAGTGTCTGTATAACTTCTTACTAGGACCTCCTTGCTTTCATTGTTTCCATCGAATAGTCAGATGTGATTCTGGTGGGTCTGCCTTTATAGGTAAGTTGGCCCTTTTCTTTTATAGGTCTTAATTTTTTTCTTTTTTCTGTATGTTTTATATCTTTATTATTATATGGTGGGCAGAATATTTTGCGTATCTAATCTATTTGATGTCTGTAAGCTTCTGGTAACTTTATAGGCATTTCCTTCTTTAGATTGAGTAAGGTTTCTTCTGTGATTTTATTGAGTACATTATCTGTGCCTTTGAGCTGAAATTTTTCTCCTTTTTTTCCTATTATTCTCAGGTTAGATCTTTTCATGGTGTCCCAGATTTCCTGAAAATTTTGTGTTATGACTTTTTTAGTTTTAATGTTTTCTTTAACTGCTATATCTATTTCCCCTATTGAGTCTTCCACTCCAGATTTCTGTTTTTTATCTCTTGGATTTTGTTGGTTATGCTTGTATCCAAAGTTCCATCTCTTTTCCTCAGATTTTCTATTTCCACTGTTGTCTCACTTTCTACCTTTTTTATTTCTTCTATTTCAATTTTAATTTCTGGAATTTTTCTTTCATTTGCTGGGTTTTTTTTCTCCTTGGTTTCTTTGTTTTCCCTCAAGGATTTGTTTATCTCTTCCAATATTTTGTTTGTGTTTTCTTCTATATGTTTAAGGGAATTTTTATATTTTCTCTTAAGGCTTCTATCATCTTCATACAGGTATTTTTGATGTTATTTCCTTCTGTTTTTTCTTCATTGCTCTGTTCAGATCTTGGTGTTGTAGAACGAACAGTTTTCTCTGGTGTTGCCTTGTTGTTCTTTATATTGCTATATGTATTCTTGCAGTGGCGTCTACTCATTGCTTCAATTGTTCACCTTTAATCAGTTCTTAGTTGTGGTTAGAGGTTGTGCATGTCTCCTGTCTTCTGTGAACACAGGGTCTGCACAGTCTCTGACTTTCCTTTGGACAGGGGTCTGTATTTCAATGTCATCTGTCTGCCCATCTATGATGAAGCAGTTCTCACTGGAGGTCTGGCCTGGCTGTAGCAGATCCCTTCGGCTAGGGGTCGCTGGGGATGGACCCTACCAGTTTTAGCCCAGAGCCAGTCAGCTAGCCGAGAGTCTGAGTTCAGAACTCTGAGCATAACCCCACCCTTGAAGAGGGATTGTTCATGGGGGCAGCCCAGGAGCCAAGGTTCCCTCACCTCTGAGTTTGCGCTGAACAGGTTTCAGAGTTTGTCTTTCTGTGATGTAACACAGATGTGATGTAACACCCTCTGATTAACTTTTCTAATTAAGCTTCGTATATACTAAACAGCATGACCTCTCAACCATCTCACTCTCATCTCTTTGAAGGAGCTCTGAATAATATGTGCTCTGATTGCTGGTTAGTGCCTTTCCCTATTTTTTTCTCTTTAATTGCTTAGCGATTGGATTGTTTCTCTCTCTAGTACTCTACCTTTGTCCAATCCTGGTTGGTGTCAAGAGAGATCTTTTTTCTAGTTTTATCAGTAAATAACATGACAAAACTCTTTTGGAAATTCTCAGTCTTAACAATTCTGTCCTATTTTCTCAGTAAAAATTTTTATAATTTTCCTTGGGACCCTATGAAAATAGATGTGAGGAAACAGTTCAGTGAATAAGAACATTTGCTGCACAAGCATGACTACCTAGTTTAAATTTTCAGCACCAACACAAGCAGCCTGTCACGGATGTATACACCTCTAAACCCAGTGCTATTTCTGTGAACACTAGAGGATCACTGAGGCTTTCTGGGCTCCAGAAACCCCATCTCAGTGGGTAAGGTGGAAAGCAATAAAGTGATGGATCAGTTTACCTTTGGCCTTCACATAGTCAAACATTAACACACACAAACACACAC
The DNA here is from genome assembly GCA_004025045.1 of Sigmodon hispidus. Lineage (NCBI taxonomy): Eukaryota > Metazoa > Chordata > Mammalia > Rodentia > Cricetidae > Sigmodon > Sigmodon hispidus. The sequence continues at coordinate 33,388 of PVIH01008268.1, read as the reverse complement.
ACACACACACACTCACAATACACAAATAAAATTTCTAGAAATGTTCTTTAATCACAACAAATCTTTCTGAACTTCCTATTTTAGACCCCATGGTACCAACTGCTTTGTGTTCAGATACTTGTTTTAACAATGTAATCATTTGGTCAAGGTTGTTTTCAAGCCTTAGGGTGAAAAAACTTGGAAAACAAACCATCTTTCATGTCTTACATTTGACAGCTGTCCAGGGAAATGTGTCCTCTGTTTCTGTTTTTTTCCTGTTTGTCTATCCTCCATTAGTCTCCAAACACACTATCATTTTCTCCACATACATTTAAAACCAAATATTAAAAGGAAACAAAGCTTTTTTTCTCAAGCTATGTCCAAGTTTGTTTTCATTCTCCACTCACTATTGAGCCTGCAGAACTCATGTGTGAATTGCATAGGGATTGCCTTTCATTATCAGAATTCTCTTCTTCCCCAAGAAGTTGGTCTTAGGAGACTTCTATGCCCCTGGCTCTGCTTCTTTTGTCTACTATTTTAGCCTCCTCCTTCCACCATGTTTTCCACTGTAAAAGTGGCCATGGTTCCAAAAGGGCAGTAATCATATCTATTCAGTCCTTAGGGGTGATCTGATTGCAAGAAGACCAGGAATTCAACATTTGTTTTACAAATGGTAAATGCATTCCATATGTCACAATTGCATCTTTAACTCTTTTTAGTTTTAGCATATCTACCGGAGCCCAATTAACCTCTTTTATATCTCTAACCTCTTTTTATCTTTTAATGGTTACTGGGTATATTAGTGTTGGCTGTCTGATAATCTTAAGCTGTTTTTCTATAGCTTTAGATGATATTGCTGAGGTCTTTTCTTTATACTCTTCTGTTTGTGTTTGAATATCATTGAGCTCCTTTTTAATACACTTTTTAAAGATTACTTTTTTAGCAATCACATTAATTGACTTCTTTAATGATAAAACAGAAGTCAAACAACAAATATTCATAATATACATTATGAGGATAATTCCTTCTACTTTATCTTTTCCTTTACTGGTTCTAATATCAAACTGTCTAGAGAAAGATCACAGAAAGACAAAGCATTCTTCATTGACTTAAACAAATTTCCCCCTTTTTGAAAAAATTTTCTTGTACTCACCAATTTAATTGTCAGAGTCAATTCAAATGGTTGTAAAGTGGGGCAGCTACCCAGTGTGATAGCAGCCAAAAGAGGGATTCAGAAAGAGAATGAGTCTGCAACCCACCAGGAAAAAATGCCAATATCTGAAAAAACTTACTCAGAAAAAAGTAAAATGGAAACACATGTGGCCAGGTCTGCCTAAAGCTGGAGGCTAACTGAACAACCTAACCAGCTGATAATTACTCCTCCATTCACATGTTGTTCTGGGCAGTAAATGGCTCTTTTGGGGGAGGAATTTGTACCCCACAGTTGAGCACCAAATGTAGTATTATGAATGAGACTCACCCAAATATTGGGGGAAGGCTGAAATATCAGAGAGAGGAAGCACCACAGTCAATTCTCACCTAGCTGTCTTGCAACTTTCTCAGATTCACTCCTGGTTGCTTCCATCAGCCACTTCTCCCAGTTGGGTGTGCCTGGTTTCTGAGAGCCCTTCTATACCCTATCCCATCCAGATTAGGATTAAAGGCATGTAGCCTTGAACTCACAGAACCAGAAGGAGCTCTGTCTCTGGAGTTATGAGATCAAGGGTGTTGGTTCCCACTGCTACTCCTAGCTTTACCTGTGCTGAGATCAAAGGTGTGTGTGACTGACTCAGCTGTTTATCTTTGTAGTCAAGGTTTAAGAAATTGTCTGCCTATGATTCAACTATGTGGTCTCTCCCAAATATTCAGGTTTTATTGAATATGTAAAATATATCCGCAGGCATTAGCTCAACTATGTTCATAGCAGCATTAATCATTATTGCAAAATCCTGGAAACGTAGATGCCGATCAGCTGAAGAAATGATTAACAAACTGTGGAACATCTACACAACGGAATACTATTTGCAATAAGAAAAAAATGATGTCCTAAAATTTGCAGGCAAATGGATGGATTTGGACAAAATCCTCCTGAGCGAGGTATCACAAACCCAGGAAGATAAGCAGGGGATGTACTCACTCATTAGGGGACTTAAAAAAAACAACATAAAAACAAAACCTAAGAATGTCTAAGCTGCAAACCATAACCACTGAACAGCTTGGGATCTGAAACACCTTGGAGCCCTGATCCAGTCTTGATGTTGGTGTGAGGAAAGCAGATCTGTCTGGTGTCGATGCTGAACTCTTCTATATACAAATGACAAAATGGCTGAGAAAGAAGTCAGCAAAACAGTACCCTTAATAAAAGCTGCAGATGATGTAAAATATCTTGGTGTCACTTTTAATGAACAAGTGAAAGACCAATATGACAAGAACTTTCAGTCTTTGAAGAAAAAAATGGAGAAGCTATCAGAAAGTGGGAAGATCTCCCATACTCATGAATTGGCAGGATTAACAGTAAAAATGACTACCCTACCAAAAACAATTTATAGATTAAGTGCAAGCCCCATTAAAGCTCATCACAATTTTTCACAGACCTGAAAAAAAAAACAATTCTCAACTTTATTTAGACAAACAAAAAATCCAGAATAGCTAAAACAATCTTGTTCAACAAAAAAACTATCCTGATATCAAGCTCTTTTGTAGAGCTATAGTAATAAAAATTGCATGATATTTGCATAAAATCAGATAGATACATCAATAAAATCCAATTGAAGACCTTAACATAAATCCATACTATGAAGACACCTGATTTTTGATACAGTAACTAAAATTTTGTAATAAAAGAAAAAGAGAGCATCTTTCAACAAATGGTGATGGCATAACTGGATGTCAACCTGAAAAATAATTCAAATATATCCATATCTATCTTCCTGCACCAAACTCAAGTCCAAGTAGATCAAAGGCCTCAACATAAATCTGAACATGATAGAAGAGTAAGTGGGAAGTTGTTTTGAACATATTGGCACAGGATACAACTTTCTGAATAGAACACCAGTAGCACAAACTCTGAGATGAAAATTAATAAGTGGTACCATCTGAAACTGAAAAGCTTCTGTAAGGCAAAGGACACCATTAATAAAATAAATATCAGTGTACAGAATAGGAAAAGATCTTCACAAACACCACATCTGACAGAGCGATGCTCTCCAATATATAAAGAACTCAAAAAACTAGACATCAAAATATCAAATAATCCAACAAAATGTGGGATATTAATCTAAACAGTATATTCTCAACAGAAGACTCTCAAATTGCTGTGATACACTTATGGAATTGTGCAACATTCTTAGATATCAGGAAAATACAAATCAAAAAGGAGTCTGACATACTATCTTACACCTGTCAGAATGGCTAAGAAAATAAACACTAAGGACAACTTACATTGAGGAGAATGTAGAGTATGTGGAACACTTTCCACTGCTGGTGGGAGTATAAACTTGTACAGCTTCTTTGTGTTAGCATCTTCATTATCTCTAGCTGCCTCCAGCTATGGTCCTGTGGCCATACATGCATTGTTAATACTCAAACTTTATGTGGTCTGTGGGAATGCAATCTGTGTTCAGGTACTAAATTCCTTTAAAAGGCAAGCCCCTTCTCTCTCTCTCTCTCTCTCTCTCTCTCTCTCTCTCTCTCTCTCTCTCTTTCTGCTTCTTTCTCTCTTCCTCTGTTTTTCCAGGAGGTCAAGTCTGCACCTAAGTTCTCTTCCCCTCCCCCTCCCATTTCTTTCTGCCTTATTTCTCTCTCTCTCTCTCCTCAGAAGACTGCTCTTCCCCTGTCCCTTCTCCCCAATAAAACTTTTCACATTCTCTGTATGGCATCTCTGTCTCTCACTTGTCCTAATGGCTGTGTGACATTTTTAAAAAATACAACATTTGGTAGCTTCTCAGAAAACTGGGAGTCAATATACTTCAAAATCCAGATATATGAATCTTAGGCATTTATCCAAAGGATGCTCAGTCATACCACAAAGACATTTGCTCAACTATGTTTATAGTAGTGTTATTAGTAAAAGACAGAATCTGGAAACAACCTAGATGACTGTCAACCAAAGAATGTATAAAGAAAAGGTGATACATTTACACAGTATGGTATTACTCAGATGTAAGAACAATGACATCATGAAATTTTCAGGCAAATAAATGGAGTGAGAAAAAAAATCATACTGAGTGAGGTAACCCTATACTTAGGAAGACAAACACAAAATACATTAATTCATAAGATGATAAGTATATATATAGCAAAGAATAACCAAGATACAATCCACAGCCCCAAAGAGGCTAGGTAACAAGGAGGGCCCAAAGCTGGAGGCATGGATTTCTTTGGGAAAAAGATATAGAGATTTCCTGGGTAAATTGGAGGAAGGGTTGAGGGAATGGAAACATAAGGGTCCTGGCTGGGTGAGTTGGGAGTGGAATGGAGAGTTAGAACAATAAAACATTTGGGAAGGCATTTCAGGGTCAGGAAGAAATCTAGTGCCAAGGAATCTCCCAGGAATTCACAAGAATGATCCCAGCTAGGATTTCTAGCAATAATGGAGAAGGTGCTAAATCTGGCCATTTCTTGTAATCATATTGTTGATTACACTAATTGTCATCATAGGGCCTTCCTCTAGCAACTAATGGAACAGATACAGAAATCCAAAGCCAAGCACTTGGAATCCAGTTGAAGAGAAGGAGGAAGGATTATCCAAATGAGGGGTGGGTGGGTTATCAAGATTATTCAAGGCAACCCACAGAAACAACTAATTTGGGCTCATAGGAGCTCATAGTCCCTGGACCAACAGGTAGGGAGCCTACATGGCACAGACCTAGGCCCTCTACATGTGACGGTTGTATATCTTGTACTATTTGTGGGATTCCTAGCAGTGGGATCAAGGGCTGTCCCTAATGCTTGGGCTGGCTTTTGAGAATTTATTCCTTATACTGGGTTGTTTCTTTCAGCCTCATACAATTGGAGAAGCTTAGTCCTATCTCAAATTTACATGTCATGCCTTGTTGACATTCATGGGAATCCTGTCCCTTTATGAATAGCTATAGAGAAGAAGTGGATGGGGATGGCAAATGGGATGTGGCAAGGAGTGAAGGGAATGAAAGGAGAGGAGGAATTGTAGTCAGGATGCAAAATAAATGGAAATTTAATTAAAAATAAAAAAGAACTATGTCACTCTAATCTACTCATACTATTATATTCCTAACATCCCTCTAAAATAGAAACTTTATGTACATCTAGGTAGTTCAAAACTATCAGGAACAAAAATTAGAACAAAATTTGAAACATTATCATTAAAGGTCTGATTCAAGAATATATAGTTTAGCTGGATGTGGGGGCACAAGCCTATAATCTCATGCTGGAGATACTGAGACTAGAGTATCATAAGTTCAAACCAAGTATGGGCTACATGAGACTGTCTAAAGACAGAGAGAGAGAGAGAGAGAGAGAGTAAACTGAGCAAATCAATACCTGTATTGTTCTTTTTCAAATGGAAACTTCGTCTTTTCATAATTCTTTGTTTAATTAAATACTTCAATTACTCAGATACTCAGAATCTTACTCGGATATTGCATGTCAAAATCAGGGGGAAAGCAAAACCTCTGACTCTACATCTGCGATGTGTGTTTGTATGTGTTGGGTAGGATGTCTACAACCTTCAGGTGTATTACATGTAGTAGGCTCAAGATCTGGGGACATGCCTTTACTTCTCTCCTCTTTCCTCCCCTTCTCTCCCCTCTCTGACTCTTCTCTTTTTTGTTGTTTACATGGATTTGAGTTCAGTGATCACCTGCTATAGTTTCTAGTCTTTTGTGCCCCAGGACAAAACACTGGACCAGGTGACACATGGCTAGAGATGGAAACAGAGACAATTTATTAAGAACAAAAAGAATTAAAGTAGACACTAGTCAGACAGCCCCTACTTTTTATTGATTATTTACATAGCACCCACCTTTCCAACATTTATGTTACAGAGAACCTTTCTAGAGCATGCTCCACTTATTGCATGTAGTAAAAGTGGGGTTGGGCCTCCAGTCTTTCTCTGTCAACTGTCTTCTTTCTTATGTTAACCTTGAGAACTCTTTTCTGTCCCAATTCTTCTGACACTAGTTATTTTCTTTGATTCAATATAGTTTTACATTTATTTATTTATTTAGTGTGTGTGTGTGTGTGTGTGTGTGTTTGTGCACATGTGCGAGACAGAGGGGAGGCACATAATGCATACCACAATGAACATGTAAAGTTTAGAGAAGAGCTTGCAGGTATCATTTCTTCCTTTCTATCATAGGAATTCCAGAGGTTAATTTTTCCCTCTCTTCAATTCCACCTACTTGTTTTTGAGTGTATCATCCTGGTGATGGGGCCTATGAACATACACATACCAGGCAGATGCTCTGCCTTTGAGCCACATCCCCACCCCCTTTGTCTAAGTACTTCTTTATCCTGTTTCTCTGCCTTGAATACTTTACTTGTCTTAGCTCCTTGTACTGACACTGTACTTAACATATGCCAGGTCCCATATCAGTGCTTTTGAGGCATGGTAGCATGGGAGAATTTTTTTTTTTCACGAATAAAAAAGTCACATTTTCTATCCCTGTATATCCTTAATTAAGATCCCTTCCCCCTCTCACCACATCAGATCATTCTTTCTTCTCCACAACTTCCCATCTCCCCCCTGGGCAGGCAATCCCAAGGTCCCAAGGTCCCAATATTGCTTAGTTCAGCCTCTACTCCGGGCAAATCCACTTTTCTTCCCCCAACATCAAGATTGAGTCAGGTGTTCCTCTAGGGGGAGTGGGATCCAAGGGGTCAGTCCAAGGTGTTTAAGATCCCAAGCTGTTCAGTGGTTGTGCTTTGCAGCTTGGACATGCTTTGCTTTTTTTTGTTTGTTTGTTTTGAGTCCACTAATGAGTGAGTAGATCCCTTGCTTATCTTTCTGGGTCTGTGATACCTCACTCAGGAGGATAGCATGGGAGAATTTTTTACCTGTCTGGGCCAGTTCTATGATATCTATTGAATAAGAGAGGAAAATAAGTCTTTATTTGTTCAAGTTCCCAAAACTCTCATATCAAAAGTTCTTAATGACCACATGACTTTCCCTCCCACAATATACTCCCCCCCAACAAGGAGAGGTTGTAATTTTATTTTTTAAACTGATTTTTTAAATTATGAATAAAGTCTTATTTTTTTAATCCATATATGCCCTTGTTCAGGCTCCCTTCCCCCTCCCACCCCTCCCAGTCACTCTTTTTTCTCTTAATCACCTTATCTCCTTCCCAGCAAGGGCAGGAGGTCCCAAGGTGGCTTAGTTCAGCATCCACTCCAGGCAGATCTGCTTTCCTCACCCCAACATCAAGAGTGGGTCAGGTGTTCCTCTGGAGGGAAATGGACTCCAAAGTGCCAGTCCAAGGTGAGAATCTCTTATTACACTAAACCATGTGGTAAGATGAGGAGACAGGCAAGTTAAATCTCTATTCTCATGAAAACACAGTTGGGTGCATGAGATATGAATGAAGTGATCCCATAGAATACAGTGTCTACAAGGCGGAAGAGTGTTGTGTAATTTTCCTGAATAGATGTTGAAGGACTCTGGGTTCTAGGTCCTAACCCAGGCATTCAGTTTAGGTATTTGGCAGAGCACCCCCCATGAGAACAAGGAACTGAAGTCTAAAAGTCTGTCCCAGGAAACAGAGTGACCCAGCCCAGATAGCCGTAATCAACTCAGATAGGACATAATGGTGAAACCTGAGATTAAAATAACAGAAGTTCCGAGCGGAATAGCTGTGACCAATATCCAGTTGTAAAAGCCCCCTAACCAGCTGATCTTAAGGCAACCCCATGACTAATTGTGAGCCACCTACCTTATGACTCTAAGTATGACCTTTAAAGTGACCATGTATTGCCCCAGTTGCTATGGTGATTTTTATGGTCTTAGCCTTTAAAAGAGATATGAGATTGTTAATCCCTGCTACTCCCTTGCTCCCCAGGCAGGGAGGAAGCCCGCCTGTACAGACGAAATAAATCCTCTTGCTATTTGCATCAACTGAACAGGAGTCTGGGTTCTTGGGGCCCCCCTTCCCGAGGATAGTACCCTGAGTCTGGGGTCTATCAATGTGAATAGGACTCCAATGGCAGTTTAATAAAACAATTTCATCCAAGTCTATTTTAGACAACCAATGGGTTTGTTGGCATTACATTGTACATATTGATTAGGGGTTTATTGGAGTTACATCATAAGTATGGGTTAGGTGCGACTTACAGGATTATAGGTGACTCAAGTGCAGCTGTATCACCAAGAACCCAGGACAGCCTCAGTGACAATTTGTGAGAGCAAAGCAGTGGCTTACAGGAAGCTTTGAGCATTAGAAGATCCCCTCATTATTATGCTTATTACTGATTGCTTAACACTGGAGAAGGTCCTTGTAAATCTTGTAAATTTCTAAATATTCCTAAAACTTGAAATCTTCCTTTACTTCTGAAGCCTTAAAAGAATGTTGAAGAGGAAGCAGTTACATAGCAGACAGGAAATTACTTTAGATGAGGTATGCAGGGGAAGCTTTTCTAAGCAGCTGTATTTGAAGCTTGAGTTCAGAGAGAAGCATGATACACGAAGCAGAAGATATCAAGATGAAAAGGTGATACCTGAAAAGATCCCAAATGGGAATTGTTTTAGAGCTCAGCATTTTGGGGGAATGTTGGGGGAGCTGTAGTAGGTGGATTTGGGGACACAAAAGACAGAAACAAGAACAGAAATAAAAGTGGTAGCAAGATTGGCAAGAAGTGATTTTTTTTGGCAGTGCTAAGAAATAAGACACATTAATTTCAACTCAAATTCCAATTTAGTATTCATAATAACATGTCAAATTCAACTTCTTTTTTATATGAGATAAAAATTATCACTTTTAAACAAAAATTCAAATTAGTAATTTTTTCTTTATTATTATTTATTTTTAGAATATAAAGTCCCGTTTTTGTTTTTCATGTATCCTTTTGCTTTCTCTCCCTTTCCCCTCCCAATTACTCCCTGTCTGCCTACAGCCTCCCTCCTCCCAATCCCCCTATTTTCCCCAAAAGACAAGAAGTCCCAAGGTAGACTAAATCATTATCCACTCAAGGCAGATCCGATTTCCTCATCCTAATATCAAGACTGGGTTAGGTGTTCCTCTGGAGGGAATGGGCTCCAAAGTGCCAGTCCACACATAGAAACACAGTCTGATCCCTCCCCTCAAGACTCCACATACTGTCCATATCAGTAGACAGTTGCCGTATCCTTGGAGACCCTAGTTCCTTTTCTTGAAGGTTCCGCAGTGGCTGTTCTTAATTCAGTGAGCTCCCCAGAGCTCCAGCCAGCCATCACTGTGAGAGTTTTCCTCAAAAGCCCTATTCCCTTGCTTATATAGACTCTTTCCCCCTGCTTTCAGCTGGACCAGGAGCTCAGCCATGTGTCTCTGCCTCAACCTCTTCATTGCTGAATGTAATTCTGTGATGGCACTTGGGGTGTCTATTCACTTGATTATAGGGTAAGTCCTGTTTAGGCAACACCTTCATTATTGGTTGGAGACCTAGGCAGGGACATCCTGTGAGTTCTTATAGGTGACCCTAGCACTTGGTTTTTTTCCAACCCACTTTGGCTTCCTTTATTAAGATCTCCATCTGTTTTTTTTATCCCTCCTTGTGGCTCCTTTCACTCAATCCTCCCCTTCACTCATGATTTGTTCCCACCTCTTCTTGGTTGCAACTCCTTATGCTCTCAATTAGCTAAGGAGATTTTCTCAATTTTCTCTTCTTAGGGGAATCTCTGGTAGTCTCTCTTAAGTTCCTGCAAGAAGTGATTATATTGGACCAGCTCAGAGAGAAGTGAATAAAATACACCTGAAAAATATTTTAAAATAACTATTGACTTAGAGAAGAGTTTTAAAAAAGAAATAGAGTTATTCTCTTTACCATCCATCTAGTTTTTTCTAACATTAGCATTTCCCTTAACCACAGTACTTTTATTAGAACTCAGACATTAACTTGAAAACAACTGTAACAACACAATATCTGGCCTTTGGAGAATTATAATGGGGTATGACTTACTTTAGTTAGGAAGATAGTATAGACCACTGTGTTGCTGTGTATCAGAAGGGGGTCACAACTGAAATGGGAGCCAAGGAGAAAGTACAGGCAGCAAGACAAATGGGGTACAGACAAAAAAAGGAAATGAACAGTTTGAGGACTCAGGGTTGGATGGAAAACAAGAAGGGGTGGGAGAAAAGACACATCTTGAACACTTGACCTAAGCAATAGGATGCTAGTTATAATGACTAAGATGAGGATGTCAGGTAAGCTGTGGGCAGTGCTGGGGAAAATCAAAGGTTTTCTTGAAATCAAATATGAGATACTTGAGAGTTTATCAATAATAATGCTATATATAAATGTAATGTGCTCTGAATACCACTGAAGAGGATCTCTAGTTAGTGTCATGTTTGGATTCAACCTTTTTTTCCAATCCTTATTTTTAACATTTTAAGGAGAAGAGATTAGTAAACATTGATGGAAAGTTGGGCCTTGGATTCAAGTTCTGTTAATTGGATTCTATTAACTGGGTTCAATTAGTAGGACAGCTTGTAGCAACGGAGAAGTTTCTTTAGTGTGGCAAATATTTGCTCAGTTGGCAAAATGCTTGCTGCACAACCATAAGAACCTAAGTTCAAAACTCCCAAACTTCTATATATATAAAAAAAGCCTGGTGTTATGGTAGATGGCTCAGTACTAGGGAGGATGCTTAGGGATTGCTGGCTATATAGCGTAACTAAAATTATGATCTCCAGGTTAAGAGAGACCCTGTCTCAAAAAATGAGACAGAGAATATATCATATTTTGACCTCTGATCTCTACACATGTGCATGCCCACATACATGTTAATATGCATGAACATGTACACACACACACACACACACACACACACACACACACACACATACTAAAAATAAGAATCATACTGTTTCTTTACTGTCCTTCTGGATTTTCTTAGTTACCAATGGCAACCTCTTTATGAATTCTCATTTTTTCAGAAATCAAAATGAAATGAAAATTTTTTTCCTCTTCAAAGTGAGAAAACTTCATAACACAGTGAATTAAATGATCTGAACTAACCTAATTTAGTACAAAACTAAGGACTCTCAGCCTGGGCTGATATCTTTGACTGTCATATTAATCTATGATGCCTCTAAATCTAATGCTTCCAACCCTTCACTACCCAGGCATCTTACTGTCATTGCTGACCTTCAGCAGTAAACTCTTACTGTTCATTTCATCATCAAGTAGTGGCACATCTGTTACTTTGGGTGAGCTGTTACATGTTCTCCCCTCATAGAGACTGGTAACTGCTTCAGGGTTTCTGGTGCCCATTTCTTCCTCTGTGGGGGTCTTCCTTAACATCTCATCTTTTTAAATATTGAATCATCATTGGCAATTGAGATGTCTCTATAAGGGCATGCACTTGGCCTTGATCTAGTGAGTGCTTACTTACTCAATTATAGGTTCACTTTTCAGATCATTGACACAAGTAGGTCAGTTTCCTCCCAGTTTCACTCAGGAACTGACAGTCATGTGATCAGAGTTTCTTCACCACCTGTTTCTCCATCATTTATTCCTTATTTCTTTTTGCTGCTCTTTTAGTCATTCAGCTATGCACTGGCTTGTCTTCCTACATATATTCCTCTTTCAGGAGATAAGCAGGTTGTATGTGTGCACTCTTTTGTGAAAACTTGCACACATGAGTATATACATGCAAATGCATCTGTGTGTGCTTAGATGTGAAGGTCAGAGGTCAATCTTGAGTGTCTTCTTGAATTAGCATCTTTCATTTTTTTTAAAGATATCAGTCTCTCACTGTCCATCAGTTCGGCTAGGCTGGCTGGCTAGTGAACCCCAATAGTTTGTCTGTCTCTCTGGTGTTGAGCTGTGTTGAGCACATGATATTTTTATGAGCTTTGTGTCTGATGAAACAATCTTCTCCAATTTTCCTGACTTCTATTTTTTAGAAATTTTTTTTTAAACTTTTAAGTTTTATGTGCATTAGTATTTATAGCTGTGTAAATACATATATTTATATATTTACATACATATATATATATATTATATGTATGTGCCTGGTACCCAGGGAGGCCAGAAGAGTGAGTTGAATCTCTTAGATCTAGAATTATCTGAGCTGCCATGTGGGTGCTAGAATCTAGCTCCTCTACAAGATCAACAAGTGTTCTTAACCACTAAACCAGATTCTCCAACTGCCACCCCATCTTCTTTCCAGACTTTTTATTTTACTCATCCTTTTCCCCTAAACATTCTGATAGAGCCTAGTGACACCTTCCAAATACATTAAATAAAACCCATAAAAAGGGGTACCAAATAATCATAGAGAAATATAATCATTAAAACATTTAGAACACAAACAAGCCTAACTTAGGATGTGTAACTGTCTTTATTCATACATTTCTCAATAAGAGCTTGTAACACATTTCCTGTGTAGTGATGAGTGTAAGCATTATTTCCAGCTTTCTCTAATAACTCTAGGATAAAGTATTAGTGATTTCTTATTCTCTTCTTGGGATTGAGGCTTCCTAGACTAAGCTTTTAAAATTAACTCAGGTAAGATCTGTGACTGTAGCTTTAATTACTTTATTAACCAAATTTTCCCATGGCTGATATGATTATTGATTACAATATAGTTAGTAAATTGGCATCTTTAATCAGTATGTCCCTTCTCTGCAGTGTTGATGTAACTATTCAAATGTCCTTTTAGAGGGAGTAATTGACAAACTAGGCTACTTTCATTATTTCTTCTGGCTTCTCTATGCCATGCTCTTTCTGTTTGACTTTGTTTCTAGTTCTGCCATTGTACTTTGCCAGATTCTTATCATCTGCTTGATTTCAAAATATATGACTGGCCTTTGGCTCACCGCAAGCTTCTTTTCTATTTTTTTTTTTTTATTGTATTGAGTGTTCTCCCCATCCCAAGCCTTTGCCAACAATGCATTTGGTGATAAATGCCAGAATGACTATTTCTGATCCTGACTTCTTTTGCTTCAGACTGCCATGGCAAGCTGTCTATCTTACATGTCCAAATCAGCCCTTTATGGACTTTTTAAGTGTAATACAGGCAGTTATCAGTTTTATTCTCCGACTCTGTTATTCTCTCAGATATCTTGGTCTTAATAGATGTCAGTGTAAATCACCCAGAAGATCAAGTCATTCTCATTTTCTTTTAAAGAGAGTTTAGCCCTCTGAGAAGGAAGTTGTGCTAGCTTACTCTCCTTCTCTAGGCTACTACTGCTTATAATCTGCCCTGATGCCATTTCTTCTTTATGTTGTAGCTTGCATTAGATAACTAATTCTACTCCCCTTTTGTAATATCAGTGCATATCATTTGAACACACCCAACAAATTCAAACTATGTTTTTTCTCATAATATCAACTTCATTTTATGAATTATTATACATAGGATAGAAAAAAATAAAATAATTTTCCTAAGGTTTTACCGAATGGCCAAACTGGACATGAGTGTTGTTCTGCCTAATTGTAGCTCTAAGCTTCAATGAGAGAAAAGCTTTTCTTCTCAGAAAGGAATGTAGGACTTGAATACCCATCTTGTCATTTATTGCCTATGTAAGTTGCAGAAATTATTTTGTTAACTGAATCTCAGTCTATTCATCTTTAAATTGGAAGCAAATTATTATAGATATTTATAATAAGAATTAAATAATCTTAGAAAAAGAGCCAAGTGTGGCTATTTAAATATATTTGGGACCTTAAAATATCCATACTTAGTAGCTTTCAGTATTATAATTATAAAAAAACCTATCAGGTACAATTGCCTGTTTACTATCTAATACAAAGGCTAAGGAGCCCCAGATAACAAAAGAAAATAAGGAGCATATCTTTCCTTTGAGAAATTTATAAGACTCTGAGACCCTATTCAGGTAAAAATATAAGATCTTGTTGTTATTTTGAGAAAGAAAAGTATTTGATATTACTTATATCACATATTGTCAGCACTCAGAAGTAGACATGACTTCAGGTATGGTGGTACACCAATACTCAACTGGTTTTTTAGTTGAGGTTTCTATTGCTGTGATGAAAACTCCATAACCAAAAAGCAAGCTGGAGAGAAAAGGGTTTATTAGGCTTATACTTCAGCATGCTGTTCATCACTGAAGGAATTCAGGACAGAAATTCGAAACAGGGCATGATACTGGAAGCAGGAGCTGATGCAGAGGTCATGGAGGTGAACTGCTTACTTACTAGCTTGCTTCCCATGGCTTGTTCAGTCTGCTCTTTTATAGAACTTAGGACCGGCATGCCAGGGATGGCACCACCCACTATGGGCTGCCCCTCCCTCCACTGATCAGTAATTGAGAAAATGCCTTGTAGCTGGATCTCAAGGAGGCATTTCTTCAGCTAAGGTCTGAAGATTCTCTGATGATTCTATAGTTTGTGTCAAATTAAAACAAAAAACCACCCAGGAGAATAGGTCATGATAAAGCAGTTAAATCTCCTGGCAGTGACTTCATCTTGTTCTTTTTTCAGTCAAAGTAGCAATAGCATACCTTATCCCAAACTATCCTAAATTCCTGACTAACAGTGACAGGATTGGTGAGGGTTTGGACTTGTAATTATGAGAAGAAGGAGGGAACATGATGATTGGCAAAGGCCTGTGCTATGGGTCTTCCCTGAATATGGCCATGGAGGAATCTAGGATAACTCATCTTCAAGAAACTAAGTGTTCCAAGATATTCCCAGAATGTAGTATTGTAATTAGATGAGAGAAAAAAATACAGAGCAATTGGAAACAACTGATTACACTATATATATTTTTCTTCCTGTACTATTTTCACTCAACTTGCCTATTTTGGGCCCTAGAACCCTAGGAATGATTTGTTTTTTTACTGAAATGGAAGTTGGGAGCCAGGGCTGCATCCTAATCTGAACCTACCTTTAAGAGTAGGTACACTCTGAGAAATGGAAGAATTCCTGTTAGTTGTAATGAGTAATAAAATTTAGGTTTATTCCTTGGAGGGAGATGGAGGGGATAGTGAGCATGAGGAGTGAACCTGGGGGAAATTTACTTACTTCCTCAGACATGGCTTCCAGAAATTTCTATGCTATTAAGTTTCTGCTCCCAGTTCTCACTGTCATCAGAAAATGCTCTTTATAGTAAGGATGGTCTGTCCTTACCAGAGTCCTTCCCCATGGGTCATCTGTTGGTGAAAACCATCTTTTTCTATTATTCAGCCACATCTGCTGGGTGATACATTAAGGTACACCCCATGATTGAGAAAGAGGTATGAAAATAGAATCTATCCCCAGGAATTGAGCAGGAACTATTGCCTCATCTTGCCATCAGAGGAGCACAGAAGCCAGGCAGCAGCAGGAGGTTCCTTGTACCCAGCACTTTCCTTATAGAAAACAAGATCACTAAGTGACTTCCATGTCTTCATCTGTTTACCCCAGAGATCATGCAGCCCTTGCCAGTCAATGCATTTGTTCCATCTCTACTGCATTCATTTTTTCTTCTTGTCATGGAAAAAGACTTAACCAAACAACTCACTTTAATATTTCTGATCCCTGCAGATTTCTAAATGCTCCAGAGACAACCCCCTCCCCCCAACCTCTCTTATCACAGTGCCCTCACCACTTGTACTTATATCAGTGCAGAAAGTGAAAATAACATGGAGCTTTATGAATTCTGGATCCTTGTTGCTAATCATTCCCCACTGAAAATGATTAAGTGGCTTATAACTTGAGACTTTGTGTTTCTGGAACAGTATACATGCTTTATTTATTGATTGATTCATTGATTGTCTGTCTCCAACAATGTTCTTTATCCTGAAATATCTGGTTTTTTAAAGGAGCAATTACATCAGTCTACCAAGGAGCTGGCCTTAAAGCAGAGGCCACCCATAGGTATAACTTCAATTAATTAGAAATTTAGAATGACTGAAATCCTGGGTAAAGGCTTGCTTTTACATTTTAAAGCCCAAGGGCAGTGTGCTCTAGAAAGGATGCTCACTAGCTCAGTAGTGTGTGTGGAAATCAGAGATTGCCATTTAGTGTCTTGTATCTCTCCCACCTTATGTTTTGAAACAGAGTCTTTTCCTGAAGCTGGAGCTGACCATCTTGCTAAACTGACCAGTTAGCCCATTAATCTGTGTGTGTCTATAGCCCCAGTGCTGCAGGTTTAGATTTGTCGAACTGCACCTAGCTTTTTCTTCTGCTGCTGGAGATCTGAATTTAGATTTTTTTGTTTGCACAGCAAGCACTATGTACTGAGTGAGCTGTTTCTCAACTCTACTCACCCACTTCCACAGTGACTTTTAAAACAATGTAACTCAACGTTTTCCAGCTGAGGCACATCTCCCTACAAAGAAAACATTTTATAAAGTGTGAAAATATTTCTGGTAGTCACAATTTATATGGCATAGCAGATGAGCTATTGAATTCTAGTAGATCAAGTGTGGTATACACAGAATACCTCCACATAACAGCAAATTTTCCATTTCTAAAGGTTAATAATATCAAGATTGAGATATCTGACCTTGACCAGAATGGCTTGTGGTTGTCTCACTAATTCTTTGATTTGCATATTTGCTTAGCACTTGACTATGAAAAGGCCAATGTGTATCAGGCACCAGCTGTATAAGCTGAACAGTGCAGTTCCAAATGCCTGTTCCCATGGTGATGATAGTCTGATAGGAAACATCAACAATAAGTACACACACACAACACACACACACACACACACAACGACCACAAAGAAGGTAATATTGCCACAAATAAAAAATTAAAAAGCAGTGAGTTCATTGAGGTTTATTCACTGGATAAAATAGTTGTCTGATGGTGACTTTCTGCAGTTTAGTTACATCTGAGGCCATGATTGTGGATCTGTGGAGGTCATCAATATGTACAAACTGCCATAGTCCTGTGAAGAACAAAGTCACTGGGGTCTTCTGTAACTTAACTGTTTTCTTCTTGTCATGTATAAACAAAGATATAAAACAAAACAAAAAAAAAGAGTGAGTTTATGCTAGGACTTAGGTCATGTTAGGCCATGGAGGTCTCCCTCAAAGTCAGCATTTACTCTGAGATCTTAAGTGTGTGTGTGTTTGTGATGGAGAGAAGCCAAAATGTGGTGGGAATATTCTCTCTATGATGAAAATAAAGGAACTGGTTTGACCTATGTGGCACTCCATAGAAATGGGTGGAGAATCCGAGGATAGACAGGTAGAAGGAGGGTGGAGTTAGTCAGTCTCCATCCAACCCCTGGGAAGACATGTGAGGAATCCAGGTGAGTTACAGGCTGGGTTGTGTGGTGGGTAGATTAGTAGATTGTAATCTACTAATGGGTTGAATTAAGATGAGCTAGCTAGTAATGTGCTTAAGACATGGGTCAAACAGTATGACGTTAATATAAGTGTCTGATTCATTTCTTTGGGGGACAAAAGCCACCGTGCGCCAGGTCCAAACCTCCAGGCCCAAAAGGGCCTAGGAAACTTCTACAATAGATGACATTCCTTGGTGGGCTGAACAGCCACATAAAGCCTGAGAAAGTTTAAAAAGCTTAAAAAGAGTTCTAGACCACTGAAACAGAGCCAAAAGCAGCTTTCTGAATTGCATATTTGAATTGATTTATGGTACAGAGACAGCGTGATGTTCACGCTAGAATTTAAAAATGGCACATCTGTGGCACACAGCTTAAACCCATACATTTCACAGAAGGCTTGGCATAAGTGTGATTAATTTAAGGTTTCTGCTTATACTGAACAGAAAAGAAACAGAGTCTAAAACAGTTTTTCTGGTAGCAGCATTTCCTGAGTCTGTTCTGGTTGCTGGTAGTGAGTGAAATGCAGCTGGCTACTCTGCCATATTGAAAAGCCTGCCAAAAGGGGCGGAGTCAGCAATTAAAGTGATACCGACATTTTAAAAGCTCTTTGGGTTAGAAAATGTTTAAGAATTCTCAGTAAAACAGATTTAGACTCACAAAACCTCTAAACAGGGTACAATGTATGTAAAATACACATAGGCTTCAGAGAGAGGGACAGAGAGAAAAGGGTAAAGAAAGCCCTTTAAGAAAGAGAAATAGGAAATAAAGATAAAAGGCCATATGAAGATGGCAGATAAACAGAGAGTCTGGATTATGGCTATTGTGTTTTCTTTTAATTTTTTAAACTTTTAATGAGCTAACTGCAGAAAGACAATTGATTGCTAAGGCTGCTAAGTTAAACAAATACATATACTTTAAAGATATCTTGACTTCAAAATCTGTTTATAAGAATATGTTGCTTGGGAAAAGATTTTCTCTTTTTGTCTCCACAGAAAATCAAAACCTGTGGATTGGTTCTAGGCAAATGTGGTTTCATTTGCCAAGGCCACCTGAACATTCTCAGCTTCCAAGATGTCAGTTGAGATGATCCAGCTTCAAGACCCTATGAGATCAACATCATCCCTTGTCAGCAGGAAATAGTAAAGGAAAGAAAGCTACATCCAATTTCCCAAAATATTACTTATTAATATTTGTTTTCATTATAAATGGTTAATGGTCATAGTCAATCTTTAAAAAAAGTGGGGAGAATATGATATAGAAATGATTAGAAAAGATAAGTGGATTTTGGTTTATTGATATAAACTTAAGGTCAATTTCATTATGCTGTATGTATTTTTCTACTCTTGATTAAGGTATGATGCTTATGTAACTCATTTTAAATTGTAATGTGTAATTGAGAAATACAAATTAATAATCATCTTTGAAACCAAACTTATAGTCATGTTAGTTAGGTTTTTGTAGGTATATAAAGATATATTTCAGTTAGATAGATAGTCTTCAAATACTTCAAAGACATGCAGAATATGGCATTTAAAATATTTTAGGAACTTAGACTTTTCTGGACAGTGAGACAGGTCTGCTCCTGGCAGCACCAATGTATTTCAGGAAAAGGATGGGCATTGAAGAAACTTCATGTGAAATTTACTTTGTGGCAATAGTTAGTCACTGGACAAGATACTGTTCTGGTATTGACTGCTTGACAGTATGCTGTATAAACTGGACATGCAGGTTCCATGGGAAAGTGACCTCTGAACTTTGGCAAAAGAAGCCGAGATGGTCCTTCAGGTTCCTGCTTTACAGAAAAAATTGTCAGACATCCTTCTGGACACAAGGAGAAGTGACTGATGGACTGTGCCAGATTTCCTGCATCACTGAAAGGTATGCCAGAGACTTAGCCTATAGGTTAAAGATGGTGCCCCAACATTACAGAACAACTTTGAGTGAATGTCCAGGCAGACAGGTGTCATCTCTGTTGTTTTCTAGACTTTGGAAGTTGCTTGCACTTCCTGTTTATTTGGGTAATATTATATCCTTTTGTGGTCTTTGATGTGGTTGAAGGTTTAATAATTATAGGTATAGTTCTTTTTAGTTTAAAAGGTATATTAGATATGAAACTTTAGACTCACAAGGATAAGATAGATAATAAAATATTCTCTTTAATTTTGTGAATACAAATAGACTGGATAGTGTGACTGTAATTTTTGCTTGATGGCTGTTCTGTTGTATGTAATTCTGCTGTATGGAAATGAAACTTTCCTTTTTGATTAGACAGAAAAGAGGAAGTATGGTGGGAATATTCTCTGTATGCTGAAAATAAAGGAACTTGTTTGTCCAATATGGAGCACTGTAGAAGTGAGTAGACAATCAGAGGACAGATAGGTAGAACGAGGGTGGAGTTAGCCAGTTGCCATCCAACCCCTGAGAAGAAGAAACATGTAAGAAATACAGGTGAGCCAAGGGCTGGCCACGTGGTGGGTAGATTAGTAGATTACAAGAAATGGGTTGAATTAAGATAAAAGAGCTAGTTAGTAATGTGCTTGAGACATGGGCCAAATAGTATGGTTAATATAAGTGTCTGATTCATTTCTTTGGGGGGACAAAAGCCGCTGCAGGCCAAGTACAAACCTCTGGCCCTAAATGGGCCTGGGATACCTTTTAAAACAAATGGGCCTGGGAAACCTTTTATAACACCAAAAGGCCAGGAAGAAATTAGTAGAAGAGATTACTTGGCCTGATCACAGAGCACAGCAGTTGGCAAACCTGTTTTGAAAAAGGCCAGATGCTAAATACTTTCAGCTTTGTGACCCATACAGGTTTCTTTTAACTGTTTAATTCTCCCATTGTCTTGCATAAGCAGCCATACATGATACACAAACAATTGGGACTGAATGGCCTCCAATAAAATACTGTTACAAAGTCAAGCTATTTCCCCCATGTCTGGTGTAAGACCCTGTAGGACATGAGAAAGGATTTGACTTTTAAATGCCCATGAACAATGAAAACCAGTAAAATTAAGAATGACATTTTGAACTGTCTTTCACATGAATAATGCAGCTACTGTCTTGGTGGTCTAAGGCTCATCTTTTCATCTCTCTGACACAGAAATTCCTGGTATTTAAAGTAGAATTGGCCAGTCATCCCTAGATTGATATTGGGTTGGGGTGATACAGATGGGAGTTAGTGAAATATAGTTTGCAAATGTGAGTTATCATAATTGTTAAAAAAGTGTTCCCATTTGCGGAGGCCCCGAGCTCTTCCATGCATCTGTTCAGTCTTCTAGTATGAAGGATAGTGCCGATTCATAGCAGGAGGAAATTCTTCAAACTCAGGAGGCAAAATACTCACTTGACATCACATAAGGAAAAGCAGTTGTGTTTGGGTTCCCACCTGCCTGCCCACCTCCATGCTTTCAGCTCAAATATAGACTTCATACTCAGTGCCTTATGAAGGCTGCTTCTCCTCTGGTAATCCCATAAACTTATTTTCTCTGCAGAGGACTCACATCTCCACGAACAGAGTCATTTTCTTTGCCTCATGTATACTTGGCAAATTATGTCACAGTCTGGTCTGGGAAATGTCTAGAGGATGCTCAGAGTAAGGTAAAGAGGCAATGAGATGTGCACAAGGTCCTAGGCCAACAGAGGGAGGAGCTGGCATTTTGGAAAGTTTTTCAATGTAAGAGGCTAGGCCAGGTCAGAGGGTTCCTCCTCCTCCTTCTCTTCTCCTCCTCCTTTTTTTTTTTGTTGTTGTGTAACAATTTCTTTTTTTTAATTATATATAAAGTCTTATTTTTTATTATTTTTATTTATTTTTACTTTTTGTTCAAACTCTCTTTCCCCTCCTGCCCCTCCTAGTCACTCTCTCTACTCCCCATCTCCTTATTTCCTCCCCAGCAAGGGCAGGAGGTCTCAAGGTGCCAAGGTGGCTTAGTTCAGCAGTCCCTTTAGGCAAATCTGATGTCCTTATCCCAACATGAAGACTAGGTCAGGTGTTTCTCTGTAGGGAATGGGCTCCCAGGTACCATCCAAGGTGCTTCAGATCCCATGCTGTTCAGTGGTTGTAGTTTGCAGCTTGGGTATGCTTTGCTTTTTGTTTAAAGTCTACTAATGAGTGAGTACATCCCCTGCTTATCTCAAATTCCTTCCCATGGTCATCTAGGATGTGGCTCAACATTATATCTCTCCCTCTGCTCTTAGGATGCTCTTCCTTCTCTGATCACAGGGTTTGTCCCAAACACCAGGCACATATTTCCTCATGGGTGTCTTTACAACCTTTGTAGTTATCTCATTGTGCCATTTTCTTTGCTTGTCTAGCAACTTAACAAAAGTCTCCATTATAGCTTTCATGGACAAAGATCTTTTCTCTTTTAGAGCATTACCTGTCTCTTTTTATCTCCTTATTCTGTTATATTTAATGCTTGAAAATGTACCACAGGGACCAAGTGCTGTCTGCAGAGTCCCAGTGCACTCTGGAGCAGGGGCGGATAAACTCTGCAGGTCATCAGACCCGCAGCTCCTGCTGAGGGAAGCTGCATGGCTACCCACTGCCACCTCGAACTGAGCAAGCCAACATCTGCAGGGGTCTCTGAAGGACAGACTCAGACCCCGCCCAGAGGTAAGGAGGGGTCACCAGGCCCAAGCACCTATATCCCAGCCTGGGAGGGAGAGTTGACCTCCCATAGCTTTCGGTTCTGCTCCCAGGACCAAGTGCTGTCTGCAGAGTCCCAGCGCACTCTGGAGCAGGGGCAGATAAACTCTGCAGGTCACCAGACCCGCAGGTCCTGCTGAAGGAAGCTGCACGGCTACACACCGCCACCTCGAACTGAGCAAGGCAACATCTGCAAGGAGCTCTGAAGGACAGACTCAGACCCTGACCAGAGGGGTGACAGGAGGCACACAAATCCAAGTGCCACAACTGACCAGGAGCCATCTAATCATGAACCACTGTAGCCATGTGCAAACGTCAGTGCAAAAAATTACATAATAATACAAAGGACAACATGGTAACTCCAGAAGAGAGTGGTGATCTTACAAATACAAGACCTGAACTGAGCAATGAAGAGGAAACAGAGGGAAGTAACACCAAAAATTCCTTTTTGATGATTGTCGAAGCTCTAAAAGAAGATATGAAAAAAAGGCTTAAAGAAATAGAAGAAAATACAAACAAAAAATTGGAAGAGATGAACAAATCTATGAAAGAAACATGCCAGGAACTAAAAGCTGAACTAAAAGCTGAAATAGAAGCAATAAAAAAGGCACAAAATGAGGCAAAGATGGAAATAGAAAACCTGAAGAAAACAGCTGGAACTACAGATACAAGCATAACAAACAGAGTTCAAGAGATGGAAGATAGAATCTCTGAAGTGGAAGACTCAGTAGCTCAAATAGATATATCAGTCAAAGAAAATAGTAAAACTAAAAAAGCCGTAACTCAAAATGTTCAGGAAATCTGGGACACCATGAAAAGACCTAATTTGAGAATAATAGGAATAGAAGAAGGAGAAGAAT
>PVIH01008268.1:0-10389 GCA_004025045.1 Sigmodon hispidus | reverse complement strand
CAAAAAAAGTCAGTGCGCCACATTATAATCAAGCCACAAAACATACAGAACAAAAAAATTTTAAGGGCTGCAAAAGAAAAGGGCCAACTCACATATAAAGGCAGAACCATCAGAATAACGCCTGACTATTCTATGGAAACGATGAAAGCTAGAAGGGCTTGGTCAGAAGTTATACAGATACTAAAACAGCATGGCTGCCAAACTAGAATACTATACCCTGCAAAATTATCAATCACTATAGATGGTGTAAACAAGGTATTTCAGGACAAAGTCAGACTGAAAGAATATCTATCTACCAACCCATCACTACAGGGAGTATTAGAGGGAAAACTCCAACCTAAGGACCTCAGATACACCCATGAAATCACAAACAATCAATAAGTACACAGAAGAATACCCTAGAGAAAGGAAATACAAACAAGTTGCCACCAAAAATGGCAGGAAATATGAATCAATGGTCACTAATTTCCCTTAATATCAATGGTCTCAACTCTTCTATAAAACGTCACACACTAACAAGATGAATACAACAACAGAAGCCATCCTTCTGTTGCCTACAAGAAACACACCTCAACTGCAAAGACAGACACAGGCTTAGAATAAAGGGTTGGGAAAAGATTTTCCAGTCAAATGGTCCTAAGAAACAAGCAGGGGTTACAATCCTAATATCTAACATAGTAGACTTTAAGCTAAAAGCAATTAAAAGGGACCAAGAGGGTCACTACTTATTCATCAGAGGAAATATTGGTCAAGAGGAGATTTCAATCTTAAATATTTATGCTCCTAATATAGAGGCATCTACATATGTAAAAGAAACACTGCTAAAACTCGAATCCCACATCAATTCTTAAACCCTAATAGTGGGAGACTTCAATACCTCACTTTCAACCCTGGATAGATCAACCAGACAGAGCCTCAACAGAGAAATAAGGAGTCTAAATGAGGTTATGATGCAAATGGATTTCATAAATATCTACAGATCCTTCCACCAAAAGGCAAAGGAATATACATATTTCTCAGCTCCTCATGGAACTTTCTCCAAAATTGACCACATAATTGGTCATAAAGCAAATAGCAGATACAAAAAAGTGGAAATAATCCCTTGTAACATATCAGACCACCAGGGCATAAATTAGAGTTCAACAACATCAAAACCCAAAGAAAGCCTACTAACTCATGGAAACTAAACATCAATCAGCTGAACCATCTTTGGGTCAAGGAAGAAATTAAGAAAGAAATCAGTCTTCCTAGAATTCAATGAAAATGAATCTACAACGTATCCAAACTTGTGGGACACAATGAAAGTAGTCTTAAGAGGAAAATTCATAGCGCTAGATACCTATATGAAAAACCTTGAGAAATCCCACACTAGAGACCTAACAGTGCAGCTGAAAGCCTTAGAACATTTAGAAGCGAACTCACCTAGAAGGAGTAGATCACAGGAAATAATCAAACTTACAGCTGAAATCAATACAATTGAAACAAAAAGATCAATACAAAGAATCAATGAATCTAAGAGTTGGTTCTTTGAGAAAGTTAACAAGATAGATAAGCCCTTAGCCAAACTAATTAAAAAACAGAAAGAGAGTGTCCAAATCAACAAAATCAGAAATGAAAAGGGAGACATAACAACAGACCCCCAGGAAATACAGAGAATTATCAGGTCATATTTTCAAAATCTATATTCCACAAAAATGGAAAACCTAGAAGGAATGGACAGCTTTCTGGACAGGTTCCATCTACCAAAATTAAATGAAGATCAGATCAATTACCTAAACAGGCCTATAACCCTTAAGGAAATTGAAACTGTTATTAAAAACCTCCCCAAAAATAAAAGCCCTAGTCCAGATGGTTTCAGTGCCGAATTCTACCAGACATTCAAAGAAGAATTACTACCGTTACTCCTCACACTATTTCACACAGCAGAACCTGAAGGAATATTGCCAAATTCCTTTTATGAGGCCACAATCACCCTAATACCCAAGCCACACAAAGACACAACAAAGAAGGAAAATTACAGACCAATTTCCCTCATGAATATTGATGCGAAAATTCTCAACAAAATTTTGGCAAACTGTATACAACAATGCATAAAACATATCATCCACCATGACCAAGTAGGCTTCATCCCAGAAATGCAGGGCTGGTTTAACATATGAAAAACTGTAAATGTTATCCATCATATAAACAAACTAAAGGAAAAAAACCACATGATCATATCCTTAGATGCGGAAAAAGCCTTTGACAAAATCCAAAAGCCCTGGAGAGATCAGAAATACAGGGAAAATGCCTAAATATAATTAAGGCGATTTACAAGAAGCCGACAGTCAGTATCAAACTTAATGGAGAAAAACTCAAAGCAATCCCACTAAAGTCAGGAACTAGACAAGGATGTCCTCTCTCCCCTTATCTATTCAATATAGTTCTCGAAGTTTTAGCTAAAGCAATAAGGGAACAAAAAGATATTAAGGGCATACAAATTGGAAAAGAAGAAGTGAAGCTATCTCTATTTGCAGATGATATGATTGTATACATAAGTGACCCACAAAATTCTTCCAAGGAACTGCTACAGCTGATGAACACCTTCAGCAATGTAGAAGGATACAAGATAAACTCAAAGAAATCACTAGCCCTTCTATACACAAAAGATAGAAGAGCTGAAAAAGAAATAAGGGAAACATTGCCCTTCATATTAGCTACAAATAGTGTTAAATATCTTGGAGTAACTATAACCAAAGAAGTAACAGACCTATCTGACAAAAATTTTAAATCATTGAAGAAAGAAATTGAAGAGGATATCAGAAAATGGAAAGCTCTCCCATGTTCCTGGATTGGTAGGATCAACATAGTAAAAACGGCAATTCTACCAAAGGCAATCTATAGATTCAATGCACTGCCTATCAAAATCACAACACAATATTTTGTGGACCTTGAAAGTACAGTACTCAATTTCATTTGGAATAACAGGAAAGCCAGGATTGCCAAAATAATTTTACTCAACAAAAGAACCTCAGGAGGTATCACCATCCCTGACTTCAAGCTATACTATAGAGCTACAGTAATAAAAACAGCCTGGTACTGGTATAAAAACAGACTTGTGGACCAATGGAATAGAACTGAGGATCCAGACATTAACCCAAAAACTTATGAACACCTGATCTTTGACAAAGAGTCCCAAAACATTCAATGGAAAAAAGACAGTATATTTAACAAATGGTGTTGCCTTAGCTGGATGGAAGTGTGTAGAAAAATGCAAATAGATCCGAGCCTGTCACCCTGCACAAAACTCAAATCCAAGTGGATCAAAGACCTCAACTTAAACCCAGCCACTTTGAACTTGATAGAAAAGAAAGTGGGAAATATACTTCTACAAATTGGCACAGGCGACCACTTCCTAAATATAACACCAGTGGCACAGGCACTAAGACCCACAATCAATAAGTGGGATCTCCTGAAGCTGGGAAGCTTCTGCAAAGCCAAGGACACTGTCAATAGGACAAAACGCCAGCCTACAGAATGGGAAAAGATTTTCACAAACCCTACAAGTGATAGAGGACTGATCTCTAAGATATATAAAGAGTTCAAGAATTTAGAGCCCAAAACCCTGAATAACCCTATCAAAAAATGGGGTACAGATTTAAAAAGAGAATTCTCAGCAGAGGATCTACGAATGGCTGAAAGGCACCTGAAAAAGTGCTCTTCATCTTTAGCCATCAGAGAAATGCAAATTAAAACAACTTTGAGGTACCACCTAACACCTGTTAGATTGGCTAAGATTAAAGGCACAGATGACAGCCTATGTTGGAGAAGATGCTGAGCAAGGGGAGCACTCCTACATTTTTGGTGGGAGTGCAAGCTTGTTCAGCCACTTTGGAATGCAATATGGAGGTTTCTCAGAAAATTGAGAATCAATCTCCCCAGGGACCCAGCAATACCACTACTGGGTGTATACCCTAAAGAGGCACATTCACATACCAAAGGTATTATCTCAACTATGTTCATAGCAGCATTATTTGTAATAGCAAGAACCTGGAAACAACCTAGATGTCCCTCAACTGAAGAATGGATTAACAAACTGTGGTACATCTACACAATGGAATACTACTCAGCAGTAAGAAAAAATGATATCCTAAAATTTGTAGGCAAATGGATGGATTTGGAGAATATCCTCCTGAGCGAGCTATCACAATGTCAGAGAGATAAGCAGCGGATGTACTCACTCATTAGTGGTCTCTAAACAAACAAACAAACAAACAAGAGAAAAACCAAACAATGCCCAAGCGGCAAACCACAACCACTGAACAGCTTGGGATCAGATACACCCTGGACTGACACTTCGAACCCCACTCCAACTATAGGAATACCAGACTCACTCTTGAGGGAGGGGGGACAAAACTGGATTTGGCCAGGAGTGGAGACTGATCCAAGCTTTATTGGGTCAGTGGGACCATAGGACTGTCTGCTCCTTGCCCAGGGAAGGGATGGGGAGTTGCAGAGAAGAAAAATGTCAAGAGGTGGTAGGAGGGGAAAGGGACCTTGAATAAGGAAATACAGGGATGGGAAAAAAAATTTCAGAGGGAAAGCTGAACACATAGTAAATATATGTGTAGCAATCTTATTTGCATTACCACCCTTGATAAGCCATGCTTGTGATACTTATCCTCTTCATAGTTAATGTTAACTTTTCCTCATTTTAAATTCTTGTTACTGTTTTTTTGTTAAATACAAAAGAAAAAAAAAAGAAAATGTACCACATACTTTTACCTGTAATTGTAGTCTGAAAACACTTGGTTATTTGCTTACTTTCTGTCTGCCTCCACTAGAGTATAAGCAAATTGAAGGCAGAGATCCATCACATGCATGGCTGTTTCTCTGAGTCCTGCCCATGTATAGTTGGTATTAAATAATTGTTCTAAAAAAACAAGAAGTCCTAAATGAGGATGGACAGATGCTAGGTTCTCCCAAGAAGCTGGTCACTTGTGACCTATCAGGTAGCAACTGAGCTCTATGACAATTGAACTGAAACCCAATAACTTGAAATCTGGACGGTAAAATGTGAAGACTATCTTAGAGTCAAACTAGCTGCTAAAATGAACACTTATATTTTAATGACTAAGACTTTTTATTTCTCACGAATACAACAATCCATTGGGGATTTTTTCCTGTTAATGGGAGACTTCCTCCACACTGTGGTCCAGGAACCCAGGCCCTGTAGTATGAAGTTTCTGGCACTGCCTAACCCTGAAGTACTGACCTGTATTTCCAAACAGTGACACAAAGGCTTCTATCAATTACAGGCAAATTAGTTTGTTGCTCAGGCTTATTATTTGCTAACTCTTATTCCTAAACTACCCAGAATTAGCCATGTGGCTTAGTACCTTTTCTCAGAGTAGCATTCCTATCCTCTCTGCATCTCATGGCTTCTATCTCTCCTCTTTCCAGAGTTTTCTGGTAGGCCTGCTCATACTTCCTGTCTGCCTTCTGATCAATCAGCATTTTATTAAACCAGTAGAAGTGACAAATGTTTACAATGTATGACAGAATAATTTCACAGCAAGATTCCTTTAGTTTTGTGCTTCTGTCATCACTAAGAACCATGATTGCTTTGCTTCAAGTTTATGTTGGGAAGAGAAAAATTAGAAAATGAATGTCTATTAGCCATTATCCAGGACTCACAGAATTCCCTTCCCCACATCTATTTTCTAATATATATATAAAATATATTTCTGAAGCAATTTTTTATTGTTTTTTTGAATATCAATATCAACCATATAAAAGTAAAACATTTAGAATAGATAACAAAAATTCATACAATAATAAATCTTCTCTTTTTCTCTAAAATACATTAAACATAAAAAATAAAACCTAAAGCTTCTTAAGCCAGGTTAGGCTCAGCTACAAATAAAGAAAGCACAGTAGGTCACAGCTAATGCTCATGAATGCACTATGTCCACCACAAATTTCTGCAATACAACCCTTCTACAGACAAACCAGAAGTTTTTTTTTTGTTTTGTTTTGTGTGTGTCTGTGTTTTAAATGACTTTATTCATCCATCATTTTTCAACAACAAAAAAAAGAATGTTTTTGCTTAAAGTCCACTAGTAAGTAGGTACATATCTTGCTTATCCTTCTGGGTTTGTAAGACCTTGACAGGAGGATATTCTCCAAATCCATCCATGCCAGAAAAAAAAAATCACTTTTTCTTACTGCTGAGTAGTACTCCATTGTGTAGATGTATCACAGTTTGTTAATCCATTCCTCATTTGAGGAGCACCTAGGTTGTTTCAGGGTTCTTACTATTATGAATAATGCTGCTATGAACGTAGTTGAGTTAATGCTTTTGGGGTGTGGATGTGTGTCTTTAGGGTATATGCCCAATAGTGGTATTGATGGATCCTTGGGGATAGTGATTTCCAGTTTTCTGAGAAACTGCCATATTACATTCCAGAGTAGCTGAACAAGTTTACACTCCCACCAACAGTGGATGAGTGTTCCCCTTGCTTTGCAACTTCTCGAGCATCATTTGTCATCTTTGTTTTTGATTTTAGCCATTCTGACCGTTTAAGGTGGTATCTCAAAGTTGTTTTGATTACATTTCTCTGATGGCTAAAGATGTTGAGCATTTTTTCAAGTGTCTTTCAGCCATTTGTAATTCTTCTGATGAGAATTCCCTTTTAGTACTGAACCCCATTTTTTGATTGGGTTATTCAGGATTTGGGGCTCTAGTTTCTTCAGTTCTCTATGTATTTTAGAGATCAGTCCTCTGTCCTGGTTGGGTTGGTGAAAATCTTTTCTCATTCTAAAGGCTGTCATTTTGTTTTAATGACTGTGTCCTTTGCCTTACAGAAACTTCTCAGTTTCAGGAGGTCCCACAGATTGATTGTTGTTCTTAGTGTCTGTGCTCCTGGTGTTATATTTAGGAAGTAGTCATCTGTGCCAATACGTTGAAGGGTTTTTCCCACTTTCTTTTCTATCAAGTTCAGTGTAGATGGTTTTAGGTTGAGGTCTTTGATCCACTTTGATTTGAATTTTGTGCAGGGTGATAGGCTTGGATCTATTTGTGTTTTTCTATATACTGCCATCCAGGTAAGCCAACACAATTTGTTGAAGATGCTATCTTTTTTATTGAGTATTTTTGATCTCTTTGTTAAAAATCAGGTATTCATAGGTGTTAATGTCTAAACCTTCAATTCTATTCCATTGATCCGCAAGTCTGTTTTTATGCTAGTACAAGGCTGTTTTGTTTTTAATGCTGTAGTCCTACAGAATTTGAAGACAGAAATGATGATGCCTCCTGAGATTCTTTTGTTGAGCAAAATTGTTTTGGCAATTCTGGCTTTCCTGTTATCCCAAATGAAATTGAGTATTGTTCTTTCAATGTCTGTAAAAAATTGTGTTGGGATTTTGATGGGATGTGCATTGAATCTGTAGATTGCTTTGGGTAAGATTACCATTTTTACTATGTTGATCCTACCTATCCAGGAGCATGGGAGATCTTTCCATTTTCTGATATCCTCTTCAATTTCTTTCTTCAGTGATTTAAAGTTTTTGTCAAACAGATCAGCTACTTTTTTTGTTATAGTTACTCCAAGGTATTTAATGCTATTTGCAGCTATTATAAAGGGTAATGTTTTTCTTATTTCTTTTTCAGCCTGTTTATCTTTAGTGTATAGGAGAGATACTGATTTTTTATTAGAATGTTAATATATAATTTTTATTGTGAATAAAGTAATAACTTTTATTCATGTACATCCTTGTTCAAGTTCCTTTCCCACTCCCACCTCTTCCAGTCACTCTCTCTTCTCCACTTCTCCCCATCTCCTCCCCAGCAAAGGCAGGAGGTCCCAAGTTCCCAATATGGCTTAGTTTAGCATACACTCCAGGCAGATCCACTTTCCTCACCCCAACATCAAGACTGGGTCAGGTGTTCTTCTGGAGGGAGTGGGTACCTAGGTGCCAGTCAAACGTCTTTCAGAAAACAAGCTGTTCAGGGTTTGTGGTTTGCAACTTAGACATGCTTTGCTTTTTGCTTTTTGCTTTTTTTGTTTAGAGTCCAGTAATGAGTGAGTACAACCCCTTCTTAATTTTCTGAGTTTGTGATACCTTGCTCAGAAGGATATTCTCCAAATCCATCCATTTGCCTGCAAATATTAGGATATAATTTTTTTCTTACTGCTGAGTAGTACTCCATTGTGTAGATGTACCACAGTTTGTTAATCCATTCCTCATTTAAGGGGCATTTAGGTTGTTTCCAGGTTCTTGCTATTACGAATAATGCTGCTATGAACATAGTTGAGCCTATGGAGTGTGAATGTGCATCGTTAAGAGTATATGCCCAGTAGTGGTATTGCTGGATCCTTAGAGAGATTGATACACAACTTTCTGAGAAACCACCATACTGTATTCCAAAGTGGCTGAACAAGCTTACACTCCCATCAACACTGGAGGAATGTTACCCTTGCTCAGCAACCTCCACAGCATAGGCTGCCATCTGTGTCTTTTATTTTAGCCCATCTGTCAGGTATAAGGTGGTATCTCAAATTGATTTGATTTGCATTTATTAGATGGCTAAAGATGATTGGCAATTTTTGAAGTGCCTTTCAGCCATTTGTAATTCTTCTGCTGAGAATTCCCTTTTTAGTTCTGTACCCCATTTTTTGATTGGGTTACTCAAGGTTTGGGCTCTAGTTTCTTGAGTTCTCTATATTTTCTTTATAGATCATTCCTCTATCACTTGTAGGGTTGGTAAAAGTCTTTTTCCATTCTGTGGGTTGTCATTTTGTCCTATTGACTGTGTGCCTGGTTTTACAGAAGCTTTTCAGTTTCAAGAGGTCCCACTTATTGATTGTTGTTCTTAATGTCTGTGACACTGGTGTTATATTTAGGAAGTGGTCACCTGTGCCAATTTGTTGAAAGGTACTTCCTACTTTCTTTTGTCAAGTTCAGTGTGGCTGGGTTTATGTTGAGGTCTTTGATCCACTTGGATTTGAGTTTTGTGTAGGGTAACAGGTTTGAATCTATTTGCATTTTTCTTCACACTACCATCCAAGTATGCCAACACCATTTGTTATAGAAACTATCTTTATTTCATTGAGTGTTTTGGGTCTCTTTATCAAAGATCAGGTGTTCATCGGTTTTTGGGTTAAAGTAGTGATCTTCAATTCAATTTCATTGACCCACAAGTCTGTTTTTATGCCAGTACCAGGTTGTTTTTATTACTGTAGCTCTATAGTATAACTTGAAGTTGGGGATGATGATGCCTCCTGAGGTTCTTTTGTTGAGTAAAATTGTTTTGAAAGTCCTGGCTTTTCTGTTACTCCAAATGAAAGTAAGTATTGTTCTTTCAAGGTCTGTAAAATATATTTTTGGGATTTTGATGGGCAGTGCATTGAATTTGTAGATTGCTTTTGATAGAATTGTCATTTTTACCTTGGACTGACACTTTGGATCCCAATACTTCTAGAGAACACATTACTCAGTTTCAATGTTGGGGAGAGAAAACTGGATCTGCCAGGATTGGAGGCTGAACTGAGCAATATTGGGACCTTGGGGCCTTGGTACCTCCTGCCCATGCTGGGGCGGAGATGGGGATATGTGAAAAAGAGTGAGTGACCTGATGTGGTGGCAGGGGGAAGGGAACCTTGAACAACGATATGCACAGATAGGAAATGTGACTTCTTTATTCATAATAAAAAAGAAAAAAAGAAATATTAGTTAAAGAAAAACAAAAAAAGAAAACAAAAATAAGAAAAAAAATCAAAAAGATAACAAAAACAAAAATTGCCATTTTCACTATGTTGATCCTACCTATCCAGGAACATGGGAGATCTTTCCATTTTCTGATATCCTCTTCAGTTTCTTTCTTCAGTGATTTAAAATTTTTGTCAAATAGGTCTGTTACTTCTTTGGTTATAGTTACTCCAAGGTATTTAATGCTATTTGCAGCTATTTTTTTTAAATCTTTAATGTGTTTAATTTTTACCATATATCTAAGATAGAAATGATATTTTGAATATATTATTTTTATGCCAGTCTTTTTTATGTATATCTTTAGTTTTAGATCTATTTTTTTTAGTATTTTTTTTCTTCTTTATTTTGTATTTATCAAAAAAAAACCAGTAAAAAGAATTTAAAATGCAGAAGAGTTAACAATAACTATACAGAGGATAAGAATCATAAGCATGGCTTACCAAGGGTAGAAATACAAATAAGATTGCTACACATATATTTTCTTTGTGTTCAGCTTTCCCTATATATCCTTATTCAAGGTCTCTTCCCCCTCCCAATACATCTGGTCATTTTTCTTCTCTGCAACTGCCCATCCCCTCCCTGGGCAGGGAGCAGACAGTCCTATGGTCCCACTGACCCAATAATGCTTAGATCAGTCTC
>PVIH01008267.1:66132-92766 GCA_004025045.1 Sigmodon hispidus | reverse complement strand
AAGAAAGAAATTGAAGAGGATATCAGAAAATGGAAAGCTCTCCCATGTTCCTGGATTGGTAGGATCAACATAGTAAAAATGGCAATTCTACCAAAGGCAATCTACAAATTCAATGCACTGCCTATCAAAATCCCAACACAATATTTTTTGGACCTTGAAAGAACAATACTCAATTTCATTTGGAATAACAGGAAAGCCAAGATTGCCAAAACAATTTTACTCAACAAAAGAACCTCAGGAGGTATCACCATCCCTGACTTCAAGTTATACTATGGAGCTACAGTAATAAAAACAGCCTGGTACTGGCATAAAAACAGACTTGTGGACCAATGGAATAGAATTGAGGATCCAGACATTAACCCAAAAACCTATGAACACCTGATTTTTGACAAAGAGGCCCAAAACATTCAATGGAAAAAAGACAGTATATTTAACAAATGGTGTTGACATAACTGGAAGGAAGTGTGTAGAAAAATGCAAATAAATCCGAGCCTGTCACCCTGCACAAAACTCAAATCCAAGTGGATCAAAGACCTCAACTTAACCCCAACCACTTTGAACTTGTTAGAAAAGAAAGTGGGAAATACACTTCTACAAATTGGCACAGGCCACCACTTCCTAAATATAACACAAGTGGCACAGGCACTAAGACCAACAATCAATAAGTGGGATCTCCTGAAGCTTGGAAGCTTCTGCAAAGCCAAGGACACTGTCAATAGGACAAAACGCCAGCCTACAGAATGGGAAAAGATTTTCACCAACCCTACAAGTGACAGAGGACTGATCTCCAAGGTATATAAAGAGCTCAAGAATTTAGCTCCCAAAACCTTGAATAACCCTATCAAAAAATCGGGTTCAGATCTAAAAAGGGAATTCTCAGCAGAGGAACTACGAATGGCTGAAAGGCACCTGAAAAAGTGTTCTTCATCTTTAGCCATCAGAGATATGCAAATCAAAACAACTTTGAGATACCACCTAACACCTGTTAGATTGGCTAAGATAAAAGGTATAGATGACAGCCTATCCTGGAGAGGATGCGAAGCAAGGGGAACACTCCTCCATTGTTGGTGGGATTGTAAGCTTGTTCAGCCACTTTGGAATACAATATGGAGGTTTCAGAGAAAATTGAGAATCAATCTCCCCAAGGACCCAGCAATACCACTTCTGGGTGTATACCCTAAAGAGGCACAGTCACACTCCAAAGGTATTAGCTCAACTATGTTCATAGCAGCATTATTTGTATTAGCAAGAACCTGTAAACAACCTAGATGTCTCTCAACTGAAGAATGGATTAACAAACTGTGGTACATCTACACAATGGAATACTACTCAGCAGTAAGAAAAAATGATATCCTAAAATTCACAGGCAAATGGATGGATTTGGAGAATGTTCTCCTGAGCAAAGTATCACAAACTCAGAGAGATAAGCAGGGGATATACTCACTCACTAGTGGTCTCTAAACAAACAAACAGGAAAAAAAGCCAAACATGCCCAAGCAGCAAACCACAACCACTGAACAGCTTGGGATCAGAAACACCCTGGACTGACCCTTCAAACCCCAGTTCATCTATAGGAACACCTGTCTCACTCTTGAGGGAGGGGGGACAAAACTGGATTTGGCTGGGAGTGAAGACTGATCCAAGCATTATTGGGCCAGTGTAATCATAGGACTGTCTGCTCCCTGCCCAGGGAGGGGATGGGGAGTTGCAGAGAAGATAAATGATCAGATGTCGTGGGAGGGGGAAGAGACTTTCAATAAGGATATACAGGGATGGAAAAAAAAATTCAGAAGGAAAGTTGAACACAAAGAAAATATATGTGTAGTAATCTTATTTGCATTTCCACCCTTGATAAGCCATGCTTATGATTATTATTCTCTGTATAGTTATTGTTAACTCTTTGGCATTTTTAAATTCTTTTTACTGTTTTTTTGATAAATACAAAATAAAGAAGGAAAAGAAAAAGAAAGCCATAAGAGAAAGCCAAGAGTCAAATATGAACATTTGTGATCAGTATTTGATTCTTCAAGTTCTTTTGTTACAGTGACAAAATTTAGCAAAGAAGACAAGAAAACAAATTAATAATAACATGACCACTTATATTCAGAATCAGCTGGATGCTGACAGCCTGGGTGTGACACTTTATATGCAAGGGGACAGCTTTCCAGTCTTCTCAAGAATGTGGTTCACCTGGAGCAGCTGTGCCCATAAACTCAAGTCTGTTTCTTGAAGAATCTCAGTATAACCACAAAGGAACTATGGATTCCTCCAGTCCCCATGAGACATACACAAATCTGCAGGAATTTTTCTCAATGTACAGTTCTGTGAACATTTCAGACATAGAAGACATACTCCACCCATGATGAATAATGAATGAATCAAGTATCTGTTAACTGCAGATCCACAGTCACACACAGGCACACATTTTGGACAGAATGATGGAAACATAAGGAGTATGAAAGCACCTGTCATTCCATTTGCCCCACCCACTCCTGAGCCTAACTGTTGCTCTCTATTACCCAGTCCCTTAAAAGAGAATCAAATCAATTCTTAATTGTTACACAACTGACAGACCTCCCTTTCTCCACCTCCTCCTCCTTCTTACTGGAACTTCAGAATAACATTTTGTCTAAATTCTCCCAATGCCATGAGATATTTATTCTAGTTGGATACTAAATCATTCTCAACATACATTAGGGCTATTCAGCCCAGACATACCTTTTTAGGACAGAATTTACATCCTGAGGAGAAAGAAGGGAACACAGTTAATAACATGTTATACTTGTTTTTGCAAATTCTTATCACACTTTCTCTGGCCAGACGAACAAAGTCAAAAGAGAATCAAACCAGTCACCCTCAGGTCTCCAAGGCATGGTATAATTATGATGCATACTGCTTTATTTGACTTACATGTAAACTAATAAATAGAGTATTTTCTGTCTCAAAAAAAAAAAAAGACTAGGAATGAATTTACCTAATAATATAGAAATACCACTCTTGGGCATATACCAATGGATGCATATTCTTACCTCAGGGGCATTAATTCAGCTATATTCATAGCAGCATTATTTGTAATAACCAGAACCTGGAAACAACATAGATGCCTTCAACTGCAGTATAGTTGAAAAAATTGTGATACATTTTCACAATGGATTACTACTCAGCAGAAAAAAAGAAGAAGAAAAAGACATCCAGAACTATGCAGGCAAATGGACAGAGTTAGAAATTATCATCATGAATGAGGAAAGACAGACCTAGAGAAATTAAAAACATGATATGTATTCAATCATATGTATATTTTAGACATAAAAAAATAATCAGACTACAATTCACAACAACTGGGCAACTAGAAAAGGCAGAAACATGAAAATCAAAAATATTCAATTTAATATAAAAAGCAAATGGAAGAAAAAGCAAGTGAGTTTGGATGTTATTTCTAACAATAAGTTATTTTTGTTTGTTTGTTTTTTGAAGTAAAACTCAGGACAAAACTATAAGCAAGGGTACATTTCTTCTACATATCAAGAAAAAATTTACCTATTGAAATTGTATAATTACAAACTCCAAAGTTATGCTAAAATGTGACTCAAGTTTGAAACAAATACTGGTGGTCAAAAAGAAACAAGCATACTTTGATAAAATAATAGTTGAATATTACACATTCTTATCCATAGCTAATCATTATCCATATTAATAATCTATGAAACATTGTAGTTAATTGTGCCACAGATAATCCACAGCTTTAGATGTGTGTACAGCCAAGGTATATATGTAAAAAGTATATCTTTAGTCATTTAGGAAAATGCATATTAATAGAGCTTTGAGATTATCTTTTATCCAATCAGTAAATTATCATCAAGAAGATATTAGGAAATACTAATGAGAATATTGAGAGATAGAAGCCCTACTTAGTGGTGATGAGAAGGTAAATGTTATATTTCTAATGAAAATTAGTTTGAAGATTTCTCAAAAAGTTAAAACCAGTATCACCTCTCAGTTAAAGTACTCCAGATATTTAACCAATGGATTTGATGCTCCAGTGCAGATATCTGAACATCTATGCTCATTACGTTTTTGTTCATACTACATAAGAAAAAGAATTATACTAAATGTCCACCAACTGCTGACTAGATAATGACAACACATAGCACAGAATAAAAATGTGATATTTAAAAAAAGGAGTTGGAATGAAAATATATATGCATATAACTGTGATAAGATAAACCCTACCAAAAAATACAAAGCTCCTCTCTCTCTCTCTCTCTCTCTCTCTCTCTCTCTCTCTCTCTCTCTCTCTCTCTCTCTCTCCCTCTCTCTCCCTCTCTCTCTATTTCTCTCTCTCATCTCTCTCATATGCAATTCTATATTAAAATTATTAGATGTCTCTGTTTAAGTTCAAATGAGTTTATGTAATTCCCATGAAATAAAACAGAAATCTGAAATGCTATGAAAGAAAAAAAGAGGTTTCAAGTATTGTTGGGATAATAATTCTTATGTGATGTGAAATTTAAGGAGAATATTGTATGTGAAAAAGTGTAACAAGGATTGAGAATTATGGTAGTGAATCACATTAATCAAAACTAAGTACACAACAGAAGTGAAACTATCTCTATTTACAGATGACATTATTGTGTACATAAGTGACTTCACAAAGTTCTACCAGGGAACTTCTACAGCTGATAAACTTCTTCAGCAATATAGCATGATACACAAATAATTTTAAAAAATCAATAACTCTCTATACACTAAAGACAAACAGGCTGAATAAGAAATAAGGGAAACATCACTTTATATAACAGCTACAAATATCATTAAATACTTTGGTGTAACAATAACCAAAGAAGTAACAGATCTGTTTGACAAAAGCTTTAAATCACTGAAGAAAGAAATTGAAGAAGATATCAGAAAATGGAAAAATCTCCCATGTTCCTGGATTGGTAGGATCAACATAGTAAAAATGGCAATCCTACCAAAAGCAATCTACAGATTCAAGGCATTCCCATCAAAATTCCAACACAAATTTTTACAGACCTAGAAAGATAATACTAAATTTAATTTAGAATAACAGTAAAGCCAGGTTTGCCAAAACCATTTTGTTCAAGAAAAGAACCTCAGGAAGCATCACCATCCCTCTCTTGAAGTTATACTATAGAGCTATAGTAACAAAAACAGCCTGGTACTGGCATAAAAACAGACCTGTGGATCAATGGAATCAAATTGAAGACCCAGATATTAACATACACACCTAAGAAAACTTAATTTTTGACAAAGATATCTAAAATATTCAATGGGAAAAAATAGTGTTTTCAACAAATTGTATTTTCGTACCTGGATGGCAGTATGTTGAAAAATGCAAATACATCCAAGCCTATGACCCTGCACAAAACTCAAATCTAAGTTGTTCAAAGACCTCAACATAAACCCAGGTACACTGAACTTGATAAAAAAGAAAGTGAAAAATACCCTCCAATGCATTGTCACAGGTGGCCACTTCCTAAATATAATACCAGTAGCATAAACACTAAGAACAATAACCAGTAATTGGGATCCTCTGAAACTGGGAAGTTTCTGTAAGGCAAAGGACACAGTCGTTAAAACAAAATGACAGCCTACAGAGTGGGAAAAGATTTTCCCCAACCCTACAAGGAACAAGGACTGATCTTTAAATGTAGAGAACACAAGAAACTAAAGCCCAAAACCTGAATAACACAATCAAAACATGGGCTTCAGAACTAAAAAGGAAATTCTCAGAAGAATTACAGATGGCTGAAAGACACTTGAAAAAATGTTCAACATCTTTAGCCATCAGTGAAATGCAAATCAAAACAACTTTGAGATACCACCTCACACCTCTCAGAATGGCTAAGATCAAAAACACAAATGACAGCTTATGCTGGAGAGAATGCGGAACAAGGGGAACAGTCCTCCATTGTTGGTGGGAGTGTAAATTTGTTCAGAAACTCTGGAATGCAGTATGGAAGTTTCTCAGAAAACTAAGAATCACTCTCCCCAAGGATCCAGCAATACCGCTATTGAGCATATACCCAAAAGATGCACTTTCACACTCCAAAAGAATTATCTCAACTGTGTTCATAGCAGCATTATTCATAATAGCAAGAACCTGGAAACATCCTAGATGTCCCTCAACGGAAGAATAGATTAACAAACTGTGGTACATCTACAGTAAGAAAACATGATATCCTACAATTCACAGGCAAATGGATGGATTCAGAGGATATCCTCCATATTCACAAACCCAGAAGAATATGCAGGGGATGCACTCACTCATTAGTGGACTTTAAGCAAAAACATTTGTTTTTCATTAAAAGATAATTGGTGCATAAAGTGATTTAAAATACACTCACATAAAACAAAACAGAACAAAACAAAACTTCTGGTTTGACTTTAGAAGGATTGCTTAGCAGAAATTTGTGGTGGCCATAGTACATCCATGGGCATTAGCTGTGACCTACTGTGCTTTATCTGTAGCTGAGCCTAACCTGGCTTGAGGAGCTTTAGATTTTATTTTTTATGTTTCATGTATTTCAAGGAAAAGAGAATTTTTTTTTACTGTGTGGGTTTTTTAATCTATTCTGAATGATTTGCTTTTTTATATAAAGTTTGATGTTTATTTTATAAAAACAAAAAAATTTACTTGGAAACCCTCTACTATATAGATTAAAAAGATATATAAGCATATATACTTTACAAAAATTTGATTAAATACACCCTGAATTGGTGGGTAAGCTGCTCAGAGAAGTAATGGGTTTTTAAACCAAAACGTCAGTACCAGGCACTTGATACCTTTTTGCCGGTGTCCAGGAAGCCCCGTAGCAGACTCACTTGTGGGTTGCCAACCAGCTTTCAAAAAACATGGACAATTAATATTAGCTATTAATATTCAGCCTTAGTTTATGTTTGTTCCACCAATGCTTAAAACTTAATTTACCATGTTTCTCTTAGTCTAGGTTTTGCCTCGGGGTTTTCTACATTTCTTTTATTCTGTATTACTTACACAAATCTGGCTGCCTCCCAGCTGCCTGTCTGCATGGCCCTGACATCTCCCTCATTCTTTCTCTATCCCCTCTTCTTCTCCCCTCCTACTTACTCTATCTGTCCACCAGCCCTTCCAATCCCTTTATTGCCTAGCTATTGTCTGTCTAGCTTCTTATAGGACAAATCAGGTGTCTTAAGCTGGCAAGGTAAAAAAAAAATGTTCTGCATCTGTGTATCGTTAAACAAATGCAGTATAAACAAATATAACATACCCTGAAATACTTAAAGAATCATTCCACAACCATAAGCATATTAAATATTCTACAACATAGCTCTCAGAGGCTCCAAAACAATACAGACTGTATCATTACTGTTGGTAAACTAGATAACTTCTAGGTTCTAGAAGGCAAGGCCTTGTTGCTGAAGATACCATATGCTTTCAATAGGCATAGACAAATTCCTTTGGAATTGTGCAAGAATTTCTATTCTCTGTGGAAAGTTGCCATATAAGTTGTTTGGAAATGAGCTTTATTAATACCAAGTTGCCATGCAGGATGTGTCTACCAAGATATGTAAACTCAGCATAAAAGTTCAGAGGATAAAATGGTATAATATTGAAGCTAACATTAACTCTATGACATTCAGCCTACTGATACAAATACAGTCAAAGCCAATGTCTGACAAGTCAACAATCTCTTGAATTCAATTCAATATGGAATCTGCTACTGCTGTTTTAACAAAAGAGCATGTACCCAAACTGACTTCTCGGTTGTTATCTTTATACTCATAGGTAGTGCTGATCTTAGTCTTGGTCTGGGAAATTTGACTACCCTAACAAGATTTGAGCCCAAATAAACAAAAAAATTAGAAGATGTCCAGTTTGAATGTAGTAGGCCATCAAAAGGAGTAGAACAAATTAGGACAGAGGGAGGTGATTTTGAACACAATATATTGTATACATGAGCTTGAAACTTTTAAAATTAAAATGTTAAATGTCAAAATAAAGTAAATACTGGTGAACTGAAAAGTACTTATAAACTGTAAATGAGAGTAATCACTATGAAAACCAGTATTAATCACCCCCATTTACAATATAACAAATTATTTATAATTATTACTCTTGTGTATATAGCAGAATGGCATTGTAGCAGCATAGCACATTAGTATTTTAGAATCCATAGTTATCATACTCCCATTCCCATTATCTGAACTTTGAAACCAGCCTAGAAGACTATCAATAGATATGAGACACATTAATTGCAGTTTTATTCAACCATAAATAATGAAAACATGTTATTTTCCAGAAATTTGATGGAACTGTAAATCATCATGTCCAGTAAGAGAACCAGTCTGATAATGACAAAGAACAAATATTACTTTCTTTTTTTTTCTCATTTCTACCTCTGTCTGCATTCATATGGAACAGAGATGGAGAATGCATGCTAAGTCTGTGGATGAAAGATTCTAAAAAAAGAACAAGAAAAGATAATTATAGGTGGAAAACAGAAATGTGGGTTTTTTTCATATTCATAGGCTAGATATTCATAAATAAGTAAGAATGCTATTATAAATGACTGATAAATATATATAATAAGAATGTATGATATGAATCTATTTGTCAAGGCAACAGGGAAATCAGGAAACAGTGAAGCAGAGTGTGATGGTGTCTCTTAGGAGTTTAAAAAGCTGTCCTCTAAATTCTTACCAATATAACTGCCTAAATATAAGCAGGACAAGCAGGAAAGCAATAGGCATATTAATGTACATTGAGGAAATCCCAGGAAACCTCAGGCCAATACAAATAATTATAGGCTGTTGTATTAGGTTTCTGGTCCAGACTTTTGAGCCTAGCCTTTAGGTTTGACTGACAGTCCAGCAGTCTGACAGAGACACACAGATACTTACATTAATTTTATGCTGATTGACCTAGAGCCCAAGCTTATAACTTGCTAACTCCTTCATTTTAACCACCCGTGATTCTTAGCTTGTTCAGCCATGTGGCATGGTACCTTTTTCTCAGCAGTAATTCAACTTCTTTTCTTTGTGTCTCTTGA
This sequence comes from Sigmodon hispidus, assembly GCA_004025045.1. Lineage (NCBI taxonomy): Eukaryota > Metazoa > Chordata > Mammalia > Rodentia > Cricetidae > Sigmodon > Sigmodon hispidus. The sequence goes on along the minus strand of PVIH01008267.1, from coordinate 83,716 downwards.
CATCTCTGTAATGTCTCTGCCCTGCTTTCAGAAGTTCCCAGAGCTTTCTTACTCTGATAGCCCCACCCACACTTCCTATTTACCTCTGGCCAATTAGCTTTTTATTAAACTAGTAGAAAGGACAAATATTTATAAATTACCATAATCCCACTGCAATAGGCAACTAAGATATCCTGGAGAATAGAGAAGTCTTGTCTGTGGAAGAGTACCCAATATGATTATCCAGTACTGAGTAGTCACTTCTGAAAACATACATAAAAACAATTGTCGCGTGCAACCTTGCCAGCAAGGAAAGTGCAACACCCAGGATCTTTTTTCAGCAGTTTATTCGGGACCTTTACAATTGTTCTCTCTTTGTTCTTCTCTCCTTCTCCTTCTCCTCCCCCAGGAAACCCCACCCACTGACGAGAAACTCTCAGAGCATCCAATCCCAATAAGCCACGTGGGCACAGCTCATAGGTCCACATATGCAACAGCAAACCACGCCCCAGGCTCAAGCCAAATAAGGAGTTGTTTATCAAAAGAGAGCACTCACCCACGGGGGGTGGAGGCCGGAAATCAGCACCATATTTAAGGTACAGCAGCAGGCAGCTCTCTACAGCTCCCCCTTATTTAATAATTAAAAAATTAAAAAATCAAGCAAAAGCAGCGGGCAAGAGCAGAGGCCTAATCCCCATTGTGCAAGAGGACTTGTGCTATCCCTAATCGAGGTGTCATCCACCCAGACAGGGACAGACCTGTCTGGCACCCATTTTTATGAGGACAGGATAGTGGGTGCCAACCTGTATGCAATTAGGTATGCTCTTCATGAAGCCTTACCTAGGCAAAACCATGTGCAGTGCTTTGCCTCACAACCCGTGCCAAACATTACTCTTTCAAGGCAGCAAGCCAAACATGTGGGGGCTGTCCCACCTCAATGGCGGTGAAGGCTTGAACAATCATGGCCATGCTCCTATGTTGTGTGAACCTCATTTTGCACATCCACCACAGGCAAATCAGAATTATCAGCACCATCAAGCCAGCCAGAACACCCATTCCTGCCCACTCCTTCAGATGATTGAGGGCAGTGAACATCCATCTCATCATCCTTCAGCAACTCCAGGGTCCACTCGAGTTGAATTCACAGCAACTATTGCAACTCTCAACTTCTCCATGGTCGCTTTGAATTCACCTGACCAATTTCCTATAAAATAACTTGACAAAACTTTAGACAAATTTGCAGCATAGGAAAATTTTCATACTGAATAGAAGTCACGCATAGGGCCTGATACTTCCATTCGCATCCCAACTGAGCTACCCGCCATAGGACATCAACCTCCTCTTGCACCAGGTCAATCCTTTGGTGGACCAACATCAGCCCACCTTTAAGCTGGCCAGAAATGCCTCTTTGAATGTTTAAGGCATGGGCTACATTGGCAGACAAATTATTAAGTGTTTGAGCAGTCTGGACGGTGTGACTCATAGCAATATTGGCCATGGTGGCCCCAATTGCAGCTAGGGAAATGGCTGTAACAACAGCTGCAGTAATACCAAAATCTCTCTTGGCCCTAAACAAGCTCATGTCATTAGGGCTTTGTACCGGGACAGGTACCCATTCCAGGGCCAATCCTCACCCTCAAAGTCAGCATCATACTTGTCATTTCGGACCTTCCTGGTTAGCCGTTCTGGTACCCACACTGGATCTTGCCAGTCCTGAGAAAAGACACAAACAGAACCTCTCACCCATGTAAGCACTGGATCAGGACCATGCCAGTGACTCGTGAAAATATCCTTCCATTTCACCATGCCTCTGTGGCTAGGGATGATAATCAGATGTCTATCTGCCATGGAGCGACCATCAGCATCCAATTTTAAAAAATTAAGGGTAAACGGAGCTATAGATAGTCTTTATTGAGGGTGCGGCCGTGGCCTATTCACCCTTTTTGTTTTTGTAAGCATTCCTTCAACGTGCGATGAGCACATTCCACTATGCCTTATCCTTGTGGATTGTAAAGCAATCCATGAGTTACTTGTGCATCCATTTGTCTGCAGAATGCAATAAACCGTGTTCCAGTATAAGCAGGGTCATTGTCACTTTTTACCTGCAGGGGCTTTCCCCAAGCTGCCCAGGCCTCTAGGCAGTGCACAATGACATTGTGTTCCTTCTCTCCTGACATGGCAGTGGCATGCAAGATACCAGAGCACGTATCTACAGAAACATATGCATACTTTAAAGAGCCAAATTCAGAAACGTGAGTAACATCCATTTGCCATACTTTTAACGGCAAGATCCCTCTGGGATTAACACCTAGGGAAGGTGGGTGGTGATACACCACACCTTGAGCACAATCTAAAACTATGTGACATGCCTCAGCTCTGGATATCTGAAACTTTTGTTGTAAGGTCTTAGCATTCACATGATATAGCTGGTGAAATTCTTGAGCTTTGACTACAGAAGAGGTAAAGAATACCCAGTCCTTTCTAGTGCACATATCCACCTTGGCATTGCCTTCACCGAGTGCACCCGGAAGGCCAGTATGTGCACGGATGTGCTGAGGAAAAAAAACCTATCCTTATGCTGCAAAATCAAGTCTTGCAAGTGGTTAAATAGGACAGTGACCATACTGGATGATTTGATTGGTCCTGCCACTTCAAGCACCTTTAAAGCATTAACCACATAAGCTGAGTCAGATATCAAGTTAAAGGCAAAATGGCATTCTTTAAACACCTCACATACTATTTGAAGTTCTACTACCTGAAGAGTACCAGGAGTAAATTGATGTTGAACTGGTTGTTTGCCTTGCACCATATAGGCACCTACTCTTGTTTTCAAGCCATCAGTGAATACATTGACAGCTCCTGCCACCGGCTCTGCGGTGGTGACCTTGGGAAAAATTATAGGGTGCTCCTTAAAAAATGTCATAAGAGGATGTTGTGGGTAAGGAGTATCTATTTTTCCAGCAAAGGTACAGCAAAGAATTGCCCAATCATCAACAACAGCACACAGGGTGTTAACCTGTGCTGCTGTGTATGGCACAATTATTACGGCTGGTTCATGCCCAAAATACTGAATGGATTGCTGGATGCCATTCTGAGCTAACTGCTGTAGGGTAATGTTCTATACTTTTACTAGGCCATACCTTTGGGTGTATCCACAACAGTGGACCTGATTGCCATAGTACCTATGTGGGTTGTCTGAATGTAGACAAAAGGCATAGGGCAAAATCTTTTCCTTTCTCAATCCTATTTAGGCAATCATCCTGCAACCTCTGTTCAACTACCTGCAGTGCTTTTCTGGCTTCCACTGTTATCACTCGTGTGGAGTCTAAAGCCAACTCTCCTTTCAGAATATCATAAAGGGGTTTCAATTCATAATTTGCAATCCTCAGATATCCTCTAATCCAATTAATATCTCCCAACAGCTCTTCCTCTGAGTCTGTAGACTCAGGAGTTTCTATATCAGCAAGGTTGGGGTACAACTCTCCCCTTTCACTCTGTCCTTCTTCATTGCCTGCCCCCTCTGATCTCTCCTCCCAACACCTCCAAGCAGGCCTGTTATCAGCTTCAGGTGGCCTTGGCAAATGGAACCACACCTGCCTAGAACCAATCCACAGGTTTTGATCTTTCATGGAGACAAAAGCAGAAACTCTTTTCCCAAGTAACATATTCTTATAAACAGATTTCAAAGTCAGCATATCTTTAAAGTATATGCATTTGTTTAACTTAGCAGCCTTAGTAATCAGTTGTCTCTCTGCAGTTAGCTCCTTAAAAGTTAAAAAATTACAAGAAAATGCAATAACCAAAATTCAGGCTCTCTGTTTATCTGCCATCTTTACATGGCTTTTTTGTCTTTATTTCCTTCCCCGTTTAGAGGTTTTGGAGAGTCTAAATCTGTTTTTATTGAGAATTCTTAATCATTTTCTAATGCAAAGAGCTTTTAAAAGGTTGTACCACTTTAATTGCTGACTCTGCCCCTCTTGGCTGCTTTTCAATATGGTGTAGGAACTCACAAATCTATCCCACTGCTAGCAAGCAGAGCAGACTCAGAAAAACCTTAATGAAGCAGCTCCTTAAGAGCCAAAAAAAAATTGGATGTGAGGTTGAAGATCCCATCCTTGTAGAACCTTTAATTCCTACCTTAAAAATCGTCTTGGAGCCCTTACTAAACAGCCCCAGCTTTGCTAATGCTTTTACTTTCACTTTAAGCTCAAGTTTGCAACTGCTTTTACTTTCACTTTAAGCTCAAGTTTGCAACTGCTGTTACTTTCACTTTAAGCTCAAAGTTGCCGTGTGTCCACAGCTATAGAGGTTACACCCACTTGTCAGTGAGCTCCCTCTTCTCCACCTTATCTACGGTTCGGAGCTACCCGCTTTGATTGCGGATCCCAATTCACCTGGGACTTACCGGTCGACCCCCCCCCCGACTGTAGAAAGTTCTGATGCCTGAAGCTCGAAAGAGTTGCTTCCCCATATGGGCCACCACTTGTCGCGCGCAACCTTGCCAGCAAGGAAAGCACAACACCCAGGATCTTCTTTCAGCAGTTTATTTGGGACCTTTACAATTGTTCTCTCTTTGTTCTTCTCTCCTTCTCCTTCCCCAGGAAACCCCGCCCACTGACTAGAAACTCTCAGGGCATCCAATCCCAATAAGCCACGTGGGCACAGCTCATAAGTCCACATACGCAACAGCAAACCACACCCCAGGCTCAAGCCAAATAAGGAGTTGTTTATCAAAAGAGAGCACTCACCCACGGGGGGTGGAGGTGGGAAATCAGCACCATCTTTAAGGTGCAGCAGCAGGCAGCTCTCTACAAACAATAATATACATACATGTACACACACACATATATATATATATATGACAATTAATTATTTAAAAAGCCATGAATTGGAAAAATAAGTAAAAAGAGTATGGGAGATTTTGGAGAAAAGAGACTGGAAAATGAAGTAATAATATTGTAATCTAAAAAGGAAGAAAATATATGTGCACATGTATGTATATACATATATATGTATATATATACACAATACATATGTGTATGTAGAGAGAGAGAAGACAGAGAGGGAGGGATGAAGGGAGGGAGAGAAAGAGAGAGAGAGAGAGAGAGAGAGAGAGAGAGAGAGAGAGAGAAAGTTTATGAGCATGCTCTACTCTTAAAGAGGACCCAGCTTTGAGCACTCACACGGCAGCTCATATCTATCTGTGACTCTAAATCCTGAAAAATTTGTTTCTATAATCTCTGCAGATAGCTGCAATCATGTGTATATGCATTCACACCCCACCACACACACACACACACACACACACACACACACACACACACACAAGTCAAAACAAAATAATCATATAAGAAAGAATTTTGTTATTGTCATACCTTCTCAGGCCACTTATTTATATGCTGTGTCCAATATATTCAGCTGATTAGTGAAATAAATCAGTTCATAGAATCTTGCACTACACTTTTAGAGCAATGATTGCAACTGATTCCAATCCTGGAGATGAATATAAAGCTTTTTAGATAAAGTACTTGCCTTATAAGTGTGAGGATCTGAGTTTGATTATCAGTGGCCACATTGCGAATTGGGAGACAAACATCAAAATCCTTTTACATGCCAGTTAATCAAATGTATACAGCAGTGATAACAAGAGAGATCCTGTTCTGAAGATATAAGGTGAACATCAATACTAACGTTTGCCCTTTCACACATTTGATCACACAAACACACATTCACGTATATGCCACATGGAATACACACAGAGAATGGAATAAAATACTTAGTCATTGGAGATTAATTTCAAATTTAATATCTTCTTCAAATTCCACTATCAAATCTTTAAATAATCATCTATAGAAAGTTGCAATATATCATACTATTAATACATAAACTTAAACTAGTTTAGAAACCCAGAGATTTTATTTAATGAGAAAAAATGGTAAAAAATTACTGGGATGAATTTAAATTGTTTAATCCATTATCCAAATTAACATAAGTACTAATTTCTATAGGTTAGAAATGTTGGTAAATAGTTTGACTTTCTTACTAGTCAAAACCCTAATTAAGAACAATTTACTTTTTAATATATAACTTTCTAAGAGTCTATGTATGAAAGTAAGTTAGATTTAAAGATGTATTTTTAATTAATCTATATTTGTCTTTTCCTTCATTATAGTATGTTTAATTTACATCTTGACAATGCCATACATATATTAAAGTGTATGAATATATCAATTCTTGATCATATTCATCTCCTCCTACCACTCTAGTCCTTCCCCTGTAGCTCTCACCAGGGAATGTCTCATTCATATATTCCTCCCAACTTTATGTTGTAATTTTAATTCATTTTTGCTTTTGACATGAGAAAAAATTTGATAACATGTTGGTTCTGTTTGCCAAGAAAAGAGTCACATGGTCAGATATTTGCCTTTTTCATTTTTTACAGTATACCCAATATAGTTGATATAAATACTGTCATTTAACTGAAAACACAGTAACCCTTTCTTACAATCTGACTTTCTACTTGAATTATGCAGTTTTATTATTTTGGAAAATACTGTAAGACTATGGTATTAGTATTTGAGATTTATTTATTGAATGTTAAAGCAAACAAGACTTTGTTGTTTGACTCTATGTTCCCTGATATTTGATCACATTGTACGGATATGTATTGCTGTTTTACCTGGCCTGTCATAGACATCCTGAAAGACCCCAGCCTCAAACCAGTGAAAATTTTCCACAAGGCCATTTGGCCAATTAGCAGGAAGTCATCTTGTGGGCAAGCTTCAGTAAATCAAGAAACCGGCAGTTAGGGCCCTTTAAAAAAAGATAAGAAAGGTCACAGGAGGATGAAGAGACCAGGAGTACCTAATCTTAACCCAAACCAGATGTTCACAGCATCCCCAGGATCAAAAACTTTACAACCTTGCCCCATAGCTGAACCTTGTATATGGTTTGTAACATTACCCCTTAGCGGAAGTTTGTATGTAGTTCAAAGTAGGCAATGAAATGTATGTCACTGTGTTTAAGCTGATGAGACCCCCTTTCTCTGTATACAAGGGGGCTGTTCTTTTGTGCGAGCGTGCTCAGTTAGCTGAAGCTGCTGATCGCCCTCAGGAACCTGTGTATTAAAACCTCTTGTTATTTATAGCCAGTGATTTCTGTGTCAGTTCTTGGGGCTGAGGTATCTAAGAGTCTTTAAATCTGATGGGTTTAATAAAAGTTAAATGGCCAATAGCTAGGCAGGACTTCTAATCAAACAGGAATTCAGAGTTAGAATCAAGGCATGCTGGAGACCCCAGTGAGCCAGGGAGGGAGCTGGATATACAGAATGGAGGACAGGTAAAAAGACAGATGGCAGAATATAGATTACAGAAGCAGGCTAATTTAAGTTGTAAGAGCTAGTTGGAAACAAATCTAAGCTAAAGACCAAACTTTCATAATTAATAATGAATCTTTATATTATTATTTGGGAGCTGGTGGTTAAAAGGAAGTCCAAGACTCATTATAGATATATGGTTAATCTTGCTTCTGGCTAACCTTAGTGGAACCATTCTCAAATGTTTCAGATATGAAAAGAGAATACAGTTTATCATAAACTAGTAACACTCATACATTTATTAATACAGAACAAGGATGATTGAGAGAATCTGACCTCCAGCAATGTAAAAATACACTATTACTAAAACTTCTATTAATATTAAATTATCAGTTCTCATCCTGTTGGTTGCAGCCCTTTGGGGATGTCACAAGTCAGATATTTTACATATTAGATATTTATATTATGATTCATAACATTAGCAAAATTACAGCTATGAAGTAGCCACAAAATAAGTTATATCTGGGCTTACCACAGCAAAAGGAAATGTATTAAAGTATTTCAGCATTAGGAAGGTTGAGATCACTGCACTGGATATTTTTCCTTTCTATCATAGGAATTCATTGAGTTGAAAATCTGGTACTACTTTATTTGAGTTGAAGGATGATACCAGCATGTAGAAACTCTGTAGACTGAAATCATAGACTTAGTTCAGCAATGTGTTCAACAATTATAATGGCCTTCTTCCTTAGTAGAAACTGCTAATAATTGGTAGTCATATATAAATAAATGATTATTTTGTAATTGTGGACATGTTGTAACACTAAAGCTGCTATGGAGGCTGTCAATGTTAGGTGTGATGGACCGAGGAGCATAGATTGTGTTACTAACTATCTCTAGGTAATGAGAAAGCACACACTAAAGGGTATATGTAATAAAGAGAAGGCCCACTACTTTGTTAACTTGCAATGTTTAAAGAATCAAAAGAATAATCAGAAATTCAGTCTTGCTATTTGAGAACAGGTGTTTTCTTAGTTGCTTTATTGTGAGGTACAATACCCAGACAAAAACAACTTTAAAAAATTATTCAGGCACAAAGTTTAGGGAACTATCTATAATGATGTAAAAGTCAAGTAGGATGTTGAGGGACCTGGTTGCATTGTATCCAAAGTTGGGAAGAAGAAAAGAATGAAAGACAGTTCAGATCACTTACCCAGTGTTAGATTCTCAGCTCAGGGAATGATGCCTCCTACAGTGGCAAATAAATTTTAACATAGTTTTATCTAGGTATGTACAAAGACCTGTATTCTAGGTGATTATATAGTTCACTATGTTCACAAATGAGATCCATCATCCTGGAAACTCTGGGTTAAATAGCTTCAGGTCACTAAAAAGATATCATAAATTCTGGATAAAACATTAGTTTCCTCATTCCAGCAACTTCTTCTGGGTTCACTTAACATTAGGTTTCACTAAAAATATACTTACTACTAGAGAAACAAATATATTTCACTAAAAATATACTGTCTACTAGAGAAACAAGAAGTTATAAAAGCAGACACAATACATACTGCTTTTAACCATTTATTTTTGAGGGCTATCAGCATAGAGAAGCTTCATATTTTAAAATATTAACTTCCATCTTAAGAAGGCCATCAATCAAGATGCTTTATGCATTAATGTTTTTATCTCTGGTTGCAACCTGTTGTACTTTCCAAGAGTCACTGTTTTTCTTTAAGCGTCTCCCATGTAATTATATACACCATCAATTATCTTTGCTGACATTTTCTATGGTACTTTTGTCTAAGAAACTATTCCTTTAATTCTGAAACCGTAGCTGAAGCATTCAGAAACTGTTAATATGACAGAATAATTGTGATACCTTCTCTCGTTTCCCTCTTCCATACCTTCACCCACACTTGGTCCTCCTTGCTCATTGCCTTTCCATCTGTGAATCTGTCTACTCGCCAAAGTTTATTTGTAAACTCCATCACTAATGACATTTTTAGAATCATACAGGATTTGTGAAGGGTGCTAAAATTCGTTAGTCATACATTAAATGTTCTTAGCTGAGATTTTAATGAGTCGGTCTTCCCTCTGCTTATTTAATTACTTCTTAATGGCTAAGTTTTATATACATATACATATTATATGTATATATGATACAATAAGATAGAAAGCATCAAATAAGATTTGGACATGACAAAACAACTGAAGTAGAATAGGATTTCAAAAGAAGGCACAAAAATCAGAGACACTCTGCTTTACTCACTCAAGGATCCCATAAAAACACAAACTAGTAGCCATAATATATAAACAGAGGATATGATGTAGACCCATGCAGATCAAATGCATACTGACACAGTCATGGTGAGCTTATATGAGCCTTGCTCAGTTTATTTAGGGACCTTGCTTTTTGCTGTCCTTCCTTCCAAATGCTGCTTAAACTCTTTCTGCTCCTTCTGTGGAATTGCCTGAGATGGTGAAACTTGATGAGGAGACATCCCATATAGGGATGAGTATTCAAAGGCTTCTCACTCTTTACCTGATGTCTGGCCTTGAGTCTCTTCATTGTTTTCATCTGCTGTAGAAGGATGCTGTACCAGGCTTTATCTTTGGGGCTACCAACTAACTACCAAATTGTGACATTAAAAACTTATTAGTTTTGAATGCTTGGTCTACCTTAGGCTTGTTTCTGGCTAGTACTTTTATTATTATTATTATTATTATTATGTATAAAGTCTCATTTTTTATCCATGTACCCACTTTTTCAAACTCCCTTCCCCCTCCTTCCCCTCCCAGTCACTCTCTCTTCTCCCCATCTCCTTATCTTCTCCCCAGCAAGGGCAGGAGGTCCCAATGTTCCAGGTAGCTTAGTTTAGCATCCACTGCCAGCAGATTCACATTCCTCATCTCAACATCAAGACTGGGTCAAGTGTTCCTCTGGAAAGAAAGGGCTCCACAGTGCCTGTCCAACTTAACTGTTTATCTTCATCTACATTTTCCCTCAGGGCTTTTGACTTTCTTTTTGATTATCTTATTTTTTACTGCTTCTCATGCCAAACTGGCTGAATTACAAAAGAGTGCCATATTACCTATCACTAGCTTAGGAACATATACAAAATTTAAAATTCAAAGTGAGATTATCAGAGTATTACTTTTATAACAAAATTCTTCGGGGACCAGCCCCAAGAAGGCTTTCTCTGGGTGTCCAAGGGTACAACTATTGGATAAGAAATCTACTAGAAATATCAATGAATATACTCACACTATTCTCTTTTGTTTATCATCTTTATCTGCATAACTACAATAATGAAGGCATAGACTTATATACTCATACAAGCAGAAATTTTTTGGCAGGCAGTTTGGAGCTTGAATTTCTCAGGATCACAGACAATGGTACTAAGGTTCACAGACAGGGCAGTATCTGCCACCTTTTATTTATGGCACAACATGGAAGTGACCAGTTCAAATTTCTCTGATGGGAGTAAATTAAAAATTAAATCAACAATGCAATCTAAAGGGAGGGAAATCTTTGTCCCAACTACATTCCTAAGTGTGGCTAGGTACAAGGTTAAAAGTTTATTAGTCAGAAAAAAAAATTGAACAAAGTGTCTTGTTTGGCAACTGATCTGCTTAAGGTATGGAAGAAAGCCTACAGCTTTTGTTCTGCTATAACTTTTTCACTAGGAAGTTGAGAAAAGAGATTTTTAGATCTAAATGTTTACACCTAAGCTGTACGACAAAGACAAGATAAAGTGAAATTTGCATAAGAGATGAAACCTTTCACTTTCTAGCCACTCTGACCACTGCTGTTTAGCTCTCTACACCAGCAACTAGGAGTTCACTGATTACCTTTTTCTCTATATCACAAACAGTAAGTCATTAAGCAAGATTTTGTGTTAATGAATCCAGGTGCAAGGAAGTAAAGGGAATTAAGGGTTTCAAATTAGCTCCAGAGAGTTCTCTTTTCTGTAATAAAAGTAAGCTTAGGGTATAGCAGTATTTCACCTATCTATAACTGTCTGAATATTTGAGAAATGTTTCAAATGTAATTCTTTGTCTGAGGGCTGACTGTGTCCAGATGTCTATTAATAAAGACAATTTCAGGGAGTCAAACACTGAGTCTGCTCTGGGCAAAGGAACAAAGACATTTGTAAGAAAGAGATCTTGTCTATGTGACTGTTTCACACATTATAAGGAGAAGTTTTCCACATGCCCCAGATATATGGGGGGAATTGTGCTCAATAAATGATTAATCACACTGTTAAAAGTTCATGGGAAATGAGTCCCAAGGAAATAACAAATGGAAAAGCTACAATTACTCACAATTACACACGTTGCAGGAATAGTTAAAACATTGAAAGGCAATTATAACCAAAACTTCTTGATGATTTTCTCTAACTCCACTAGAATGCTTGACTCTGATGGGTCAGCCTTGTTGGTGCCAACTAAGTTTCTACTTTGTATTTCTGTGGCTTCCAGCACTTTTGTATAACAGTAAGGTTAATCAATCAAATCAGGTTCTATCTGTACTTTTATCTAGAAATGGTGACTCCTCAGCTTAGACAATCCAGTAGCCGGTGATCTTCTAGAATATAGCTATTACACCATAAGGAAAAATTTAAAAATAATCCATTTTCAAAAAGGTCTTGAGTGAGTTTAGGTCCATACAAAGATCTATAAGAAACACTTGATTTCTACTAGTGACGCTAGTATAACTATGAACATCCAAAATTAAAACAGGGATTACTTGGGTTTAAGTTTTGTGCAGGATAATAGGTTTGCATCTATATACATTTTTTAATACACTATTATCCATCTGTACCAACACCATTAGTTAAAGATATTATCTTTTTTTCCATTGAATATTTTGGTCTCTTTGTCAAAAATCAGGTGTTTGTAGGTATGTGTGTTAATGTCTGTGTCTTCAAACTGATACCATTGATCCACAAGTCTATTTTTATGCCAGTACCAGGCTGTTTTTATTACTGTAGCTCTATAGTATAGCTTGAAGTCAGGGATGGTGATGCCTCCTGAGGTTCTGTTGTTGAGTAAAATTGTTTTGGCAATCCTGGATTTACTGTTATTCTAAATGAAACTGAGTATAGTTCTTTCAATGTCTGTAAAAAATTGTGTTGGGATTTTGATGGGAATTGTATTGAATCTGTACATGGCTTTTAATAAGATTGCCATTTTTACTATGTTGATCCCACCTATCCAGGAACATGGGAGATCTTTCTATTTTCTGATATTCTCTCCAATTTCTTTCTTCAGTGATTTAAAATTTTTGTCAAATATATCTATTACTTCTTTGGTTATAGTTACACCAAGGTATTTAATGTTATTTGCGGCTATAATAAAGGGTGATGTTTCCCTTATTTCTTTTTCAGACTTTTTATCTTTAATGTATAGAAGGCTACTGATTTCTTTGAGTTAATCTTTTATCCTGCTACATTGCTGAAGGTGTTTATCAGCTGTAAAATTTCCCTGGTAAAATTTTGTGTGTCACTTACGTATGCAAGCATATCATCTGCAAATAGAGATAGCTTTACTTCTTCTTTTCCAATTTGCAACCACTTAATCACCTTTTTTTCTTTATTGCTTTAGCTAAAACTTTGAGAAATATATTGAGTAGATAAAGGGGGAAGAGACAGCCTTACTTAGTTCCCTATTTTAGTTGGATTGCTTTGAGTATGTCTCCATTTAGTTTGGTGTTTGCTGCTGGCTACTTGTAAATCGCATTTGTTTTATTCAGGTGTTTTCCTGTATTCTTGATCTCTCTAGGACTTTCATTATAAAGACCTCAACATAAACATAGCCACACTGAACTTGATAGAAAAGAAAGTGAGAAATACCCTCCAATGAATACCACAGGTGACTACTTTCTAAACATAACACCGGTAGCACAGATGATAAGAACAACGATCAATAAGTGGTACCTCCTGAAACTGAGAGAAACTTCTGTAAAGCCAAAGACACAGCCAATAAGACAAAATAACAGCCTCCGGAATGGTCAAAGGTTTTCACCAACTCTATAAGTTACAGAGGACTGATGTGTAAAATATATAGAGAACTAAAGAAACTTGTGTTCAAAGCCCTAAATTATCCAATTAAAAAATGGGGTTCAGAGCTAAAATTGGAATTCTCAGCAGAAGAATTACAAATGGCTGAAAGGCACTTGAAGAAGTGCTCAATATCCTTAGCCATCAGAGTAATGAATATCAAAACATCTTTGAGATACCACCTTATACCTGTCAGAATGTCTAAGATTAAAAACACAAATGATAGCTTAGTCTGGAGAGGATGTGGAGAAAGGAGAACACTCCTCCACTGTGGGAGTGCAAACTTGTTCAAGAACTCTGGAATGCAATATGGGGGTTTCTCAGTAAACTGAGAATCATTCTCCCTAAGGATCCGGCAATACCACTATTGGACATACACTCTAAAGATGCACATTCACACCTCAAAAGCATTAGCTTAACTATGTTCATAGCAGTATTATTCACAATAACAAGAACCTAGAAACAACCTAGATGTCCCTCAACTGAGGAATGGATTAACAAACTGTGGTACATCTACACAGTGGAGTACTACTCAGCAGTAAGAAAAAATGATATCCTAAAATTTGCAGGCAAATGGATGGATTTGGAGAATATCCTCCTGAGTGAGGTATCACAAACCCAGAAAGATAAGCAGGAGATGTACTCAACCATTAGTGGACTTTAAACAAAAAACAAAACACATCCAAGCTGCAAAACCACAGCCACTGTACAGCTTGGGATCTGAAACACCTTGGACCAGCTTCTTGGAGCCCATTCCCTCCAGAGGAACACCCGACCCAATCTTGATGTTGGGATGAGGAAAGTGGACTTGGCTGTAGTGGATGCTGAATTAATCCACATTGGTGTCTCCTACCCTTTCTCAGAAGGAGATTGGAGAAGAGAGAGTGACCAGGAGGAGACAGGAGTGGGAAGGGTGTTTGAAGAAGAAAATACATGGATAAAAAATGAGACTTTATTTTAAAAAAATCACAATGATAATGAGGAATTTCTCACAATGATGAATGGGTGGAGCTCTGGGAAGCTCACTGAATTAAGAACAGCCACTGGGGATCTATCAAGAAAAGAAGCAGTATGTGGAGCCTCGAGGGGTGGGGTCAGACGGTGTTTCTGTACATGGGCTGGGACCTCAGAGCCCATTTTCTTCAAAGGACCACCTAACTCAGTCCTGATATTTGGATGAGGACTCGGACTGCCTGGAGTGGAGTGCCATGCTGAGCTGACTCACCTTGGGAATTCTTGCCCGTTTTGGGAGGGAATAGAGCAAGTGGGGGAGGGGACAGGGGAGATGAAGACTGAATGAGAGGGATTGGGAGGAAGGAATTGAAGGGGAGCAAGGGGATACATAGATAAAAAAGACTTTATTTTCTAAATAAAAAGTTAAAAACAAAACAGATATTAGAAAACTAATGCCAGCCAAGCTTGACTAATGACATGCAGCTATAGCCAGGCCAGATGCTTGAAATACTTTAAAATAAACAGGATGTAAATTATAAAGATGAATCCAAACATTTTTGCCTTTGATAGATAACACATAAGATAGTATCTGCATGATTACTCAGTCAATGAGAAAATTACGGGAGAGATTATCATTTAAAATTCTACAATGTATTCCTAGTATTGTGTTTGCAATTCCAAACTATTATACTGATGAGCAACAAATACAAAAAAATAGACACATGCTTAATGTCATGCATTCAAATAATCTGCAACATTATATTTATTACAAGTAGAATATGGAGCATTAATAGTATGAGAGAAACTTTATAAAACCCCACCCATAGATAAAAAGGTAAATGCTGCTGAGAGGAAGCATCATTTTAGTCAAATGATAGTCTCCTTGATATATTGTTCAATCTTAAATGTTATGCAATAAACTCATAAACATAAACAAAACTAGACTTAAAATGTGATATCTGCGTATCTATCCACCTATATACCTTCCTACCTATCTTTCTATTAGTTTCTATCTATCATGTTTATCTATAAATACATAAATATAGATACTTTGAAAAGTCATGAATTTGAAGATTTAGCGGAGACATTGGAGAAGCAGAGCACTGTTGTACAAATTATATGAATATACTACTTACATATGAAATTTCCTAAAACAATAAAAATAATTATAATTTTAAAGAGTATTGATAGAAAACAACCAACATACATTGTTTTCTTCCATCATTCACTAACCTGTCTGTTACTTTGTAGATAATTGTCCTGCCTGTTGGTTTAATAAAGTTACTGATTGGCCAAAGGCAGACGGAAAGTGTGGGCAGGGCTACCAGAGTAAGAAAACTCTGGGAACAAGAAGAAAAGAACAGAGAAAGCACAGAGTCTCCAGAAAAGTCAACAGATACATAGGACAACTGTGCTACTCTGAGAAAAGGTACCTGGCTGCATGGGTAAAAGGATAAGAATCATGGGTTAGTTTAAGAGCAAGAGCTAGCTAGCAATATGCCTGGGACCTAGGCTGATAAGCATAAAACTCATATAAGCCTTTGTGTAATTATTTGGCACTAAGCAGCAGCAGGGTTGCGAATGGGTCTGAATCTCACCACTAGGCCTGAAAGTCTGAGATAGAAACCTCATACAACGCCTTTTGTTTGGCCATTTCTGAGAAATAAGGACTATTTTATTACTTGTGTTTAATAGAAAGAGAATGTTTCTACATTAGACATCTTCAATAAAATGCCATTTTTAAAAGGATACTATAGCAGATAATTACAAATGTAAAATGTAAATTCTATAAATTATTTGAAACTGTATTCTTACAAAATGTTACAAATGTAAATAATTATGCTTGTACTACTCCTATTTCACATTGTTTTATATATATATGCATGTGTATGTATATATTTTCTTTCAAGTATTGATAATTAAAATCATAAATTCCATTAGAGAAAAATGATGTAATTACTCATTACAATTATGTTCTATCATTTATAAAACATTGAGTTAGTCATTCTTTGATTTCTCAACTGGAAACATTCTTAAAATATTTCCCCAGAGGTAAAGTTTGGGAAAAATGTATTCTCTATTTTATATTTTACCATACAAATAAAAATTATTTTTGGCTATGTCATATGTTGGAGGGGTCAGAAATGAGGGTTGCCTTTATGCTCAAGCTCCTGCTTTTCCCCTTGGGAGAGGGGGCCCATATGGCTTGGAAGCAATGACTCTACTTCTAGAAACAGGCTGAAGCAAGCAAGTTCAATTTTATTATGAGGGAGTCAACAACCACAGGAAAAAGAATGGGGTGCAATGGTACCAAAAAAAGGTACATAAATTTTTAGACAAAGCGGGGCAATTACTGTAGTAAAGAGAAAATGTGTTACTCTTCTGGGTTTGTGTGCGTGTATGTGTGTGTGTCCATAGTTCCTTGATCAGTTGTTAGATGAACATCTCTGAAAGGTACACATATCAGCATCCTGGCACTCTGAAGAAATACGAAAGCATAACTTCAACCTCAGGTCAATAGAGAGGCAGGTACGATTGGAAAGAACTAGGTTCTCTTCACCTGACAAGTAGAATATACCTAGGTCAGGCTCAATCCAGCTTCATCAAAGCTGAGGAAATTAATGTGAAAAAGAACTTTCACCAGAGCCAGGCTATGGTCTCTTTTAGCTTCTGGTGATAATTTCTTTGCCAAGAGCACCTTTAGAGTGGATAAACTCAAACTCAATCTATAATGCTCTAGATTGTTTTAGCAAATCAACTGCAGTTGTCAGTATAATGGTGTCAGTTATTTTATTTTCCTCCTCTAATTCCCTGGTAATTTGAAATGGAATCTAATATAAGACAAGTATTATGGCTCTCTTCTTTGGTTTAATACATCTTGTGCTAAAAGCATGCTATTGGGTATAGTTTTAAGGGCATTCTTTATTCTAGAAAAGACCAATACTCAAACAGCATGAACTGCATATTGACTGTCTTAAATAATAATAACAGGCTCATTTTGATATTCCACTAAGAGTTTTAGAAGGGCTAACAATTGCACAATACCAGAATTTGGTATCACAATTGTCTCATCTGTTTTAACTTTCCTTTGAATGAGAATATCATAAATTGTTTTATTGACATCTGAAAAAGCTACGGTTGCATGTGAAATACCATTTGAGGATGGAAGTGAATAAATGGGAATTTTCATTGGAAGAGATGAGAACTCAGGCAAAATCTTACATTTTGGCAAATGACTATCGATTGTGCAAGTAAATCCAGTAACCATTTC
>PVIH01008267.1:41132-61132 GCA_004025045.1 Sigmodon hispidus | reverse complement strand
CGCAGGCCATAGGTTACATATTTCTGTTTTTTAGTTAAACCATGAAATAAGACATGCCATTTTCTTAGCATAACAGCACTTAACTTCATAATAGTTTTAATGTAAGTGTTTCCACAAATAAATAAGGAAAAACTAGAATCACATTACTTAAATGCTTTTAACTTTTATGATGATATTCACAGTAAATGTTTATTTCTAGTAAAATGTATGTATGATATCAATTATTACTAGCCTTGAATTTAAATTAAATAGGTAGATACTGCAATTTTCTATATTGCATTCCAGATTATGTCTAATATGGAATCCTTAATTCTATAGAAATACTATTTTATTGCAATAGGGATATTTATCTGGTATTACAAGCTAACACAGTGTTTGTTTATGAATGACTTCAGGCATGGGGGCAGCATCCTGAGTCTTGCATTCTGCCAACTCTACTTCATCCAGGACAGATTTATTTGCACATTGTTTATGTAGTAAACAGAATCTGATCATCAAATACAAAAAAATGATCCTGAGTAAAGATTTCTTACTAAAATTTCCTCATCTAGTTATTTGTGTGGTATCTATATTGATGGCAGGAAGAAGACTGCAAGAGGTAACAGCAAAATATCTAATTATATTAGAGCTTGTATATTTCTGCTGGGAACTGGTCCAAAACCAAGCCAGCTAGAAGAGTCTACAGTCTTAAACTTGGAGCAATGGGAAAGGTGTAAGGAAGGCAATAATTTTAAGAGCATTAGAACCACAAAGTAGGCTGTGAAATTGTATTTCCCAGAAATGGCAGGGAAGCAATATGAATGATCACTAAATAATAGGGCTGCCTAAACAAGAACTTAACAGTGACTGCAACAACAGACATGCTAACATGGAAGGGGGAACTCTCATTGGCACAACCCTCAGAAAAAGAACTGCAAACAACTAATGACTTCTGAGAACAGAAGAAGTAGTTTTTCCCAGGTGTGAGCCACCTTATGTATTTGTTATCCAGTACCAAAGGGTCAAACCTGAAATCATCTGAAATCATATACATATTATTAACACCAAACAGACAGGTAGATTGTAATTTTACATTTGTTTATATGTGTCTGTGCATGTGTATGCATTCATGCTTGTGCATCTCTCTCTCTCTCTCTCTCTCTCTCTCTCTCTCTCTCTCTCTCTCTCTGGAAAGACAAAGAGAAAAGGTCATGAATCAATTGGTGGACACATAAAGACTGAAGAGAATGTAAAGGAAAGATGAAGTGGGAGAAGACAAGAGAAAAAATATGCCATTAACATTTAATTAAAATCAAAAAGAGAAAAATACAAATAAATATTTTTAAAATAAAAAAGAGAGAAAGCCAGTTACATCAGAATTGTGGATTATTCCTTATTTGAAAACAGCCACTTGCAGAGTGCACTTTGAAGCAATAGGCTGAGGTCTTGCACAAAGGCATGGCCCAGGGAGCTTAGACCAGTGTTCTGCTATGGGCAGAAGTTGGCAATAAAGGCATAGGAAGATGTACATCCTTGCAAAAATCACAAGAGGTGTAAAGTGGGTGTTGACCAATCCACTGGGTGCTCTTGAGTGAGAAATTAAAAGTTCTTCCATCTATGCTTGTAAGACCTGGACATTTTTCTGATTTATTCAATGATGACTGTTTCTTTGTTACTCTGTAAGCACATATGATTTGTGAGTAGCAAACGGAAATTTCTTTTAAACCTTTTCAACAAGAAGATCTCTTTCTTCATTGAATAAGAAGAAAAAAACATATAGAAAGCAGAAACTGTGGTGGAATGTTCTATATGATGTATGTAAATAAAGATGTGTTGGCCTATGTAGAGCACCGTAGAAGTGGGTGGAGAATCAGAACTCAGCCAGGTAGGAAAAGGGTGGAGTTAGGTCAGTCTCCATCCGACCCCTGAAGGAGGAACATGTAGAGGTATGGGGCTGAGCCACAGGCTAAGTCACATGGCAGGAAGATTAATAGAAATGGGTTAAATTAAGATGAAAGATCTAGCTAGTAATGTGCTTAAGATATGGGCCAAACGTTTTAAAGGATATAAGCATGTGATTCATTTCTTTGGGGGACCAAAGCCGGCGGCACAAACCAGGTTCCAAACCACCGCAGTGGGCTGCGCCAGGCACAAACCTCCCAGGCCCCAAAATGGCTGGGGAAAAACTTTCTACAACAAGAAACCTTACAAAAATGACTATCTATGCTGCTATTTTCTTCCAATAATGGCTTCTCTTTAGTCATAATTTGTCATATATTTTAAGTGGCTATTTATATTCTCCTAAACCCAAAATGACAACATTGGTTAAAAGCCTAAAATTCTGGACTGAATTAATCTTTGATCTCCAACTCAGTAATATAATTTATCAAATGTAATACTTGGGAACTATTTCCAATTGTTCTGTGTCTCAGTGTCTCATCTATATAATGGGCTTAACTACTGTGAGCCAAACTCAGAAAAAAATTCTAACTGGGATCATTATTTAATGAATGCAAATAAGCTACAGAAGTTTCTTTCCTGAATAAAAGATAAAAGTCAATTCTTCATCAGGCTTCTTGGTGAGGCAATTTTGGAAAGACATTGATTGTCATGGAGTCTTTAAAATCAAGATCCCTAGGATGTTTATGACCCCTAAGACACACCCAGTTTTTTATTTACCATTCTCAAATCTAAGATGTCTTAAAAGAAATCACTTTACTATCCAATGGAGTGTCTAATGATTTTTCATACTGAATCCACATGTGCACATTTCAATGTTTTCTGATAAACATTTATTATTGAAACAGAATAATTTCTGATATTTAAAATTTATGCATTTAATGAATTCCTGCATGATCCATTTTCAAAACATATAATTTGTGAAATGTTAAGGCCTATCTCATTTATCTCAGAAAAGGAACCATCCTGACCCAGCAACTGCATATTCACATCAGAAATGTCACAAAGGAATCCATTTTCCTGTAATACATCATATTAATGTTTAGATTGAAAGTGATAAAGAGAGCTAGGCAAAATAATAGATGACATGTCTCATTCCTAATGCTTTTTTATTCTAAAAATTCCCAAAGCTATCTGTTATCTATATGTCAGTGTGTTACAAGTGACTGACATTTTTCTTTTCATTTTGAAAAGAAACTGATCAGAGTGTCAAGCAGAGTTCATTTAAAACCATACAGGGATCTGAATAGGGCACATATTTAAATACAACATTTTCATTAGTTTTGGTATTTACACATATGGATGAGACATTTCACTGTCTATCTGTCTGATGGAAACTATAGAGCAAGGCTGATGGCTTGAAATCTGGCAGAAACTTACTCAGGAACTGCACAGGCAAGGTAAAGTGAAAAACTAAATTCTTAGATAATGTTAGAACACTAAAGACCATTGCCCTTGGAAGTTAAACAAATGAAGGATCAATCTAGTCATACATATATTTATATGTGTGTGTGTATGTATGTATGTATGACATGTGCATCACTTGCACATGCAAGGGACACAGAAGTAAGAAAAGTGCATCTTATCAATTCGAACTGGAGTTACAAGTGGCTGTTACCTGCCTCCACATGCTAGGGATCAAGCCTGCAACCTTTGTGCTCTTTACGGTAGAACTTTAGAACTTTCTCTCTCCATTGTTTACATGTTAGCTGTATATTTGCTTCAAGTTTCTCCTTCAGTGAGTATCAATTTATAATTTTAAACATTACAAAATTGTTATCAAACACCTTAAGGGGAGGAGTGTAGAAGTATGGAAAGAGAGGTGCTTTTTTTTTTTTTTAATGAAAGTAAGCCTATACATTTTGGTGGGGTGAGATGTCAAGAAAATGCTTCAAGGACTAGTGAAGATGATTATTTTCTTCTCAATATTATTGACATGTAATGCAGAACACATCATTGTTCTTTATCACAGAGAAATAGACTTAGTGAGTAAAACCCTTTTGGTTCTTTTAAACTAAACATTTCCACTCAAGTCATGGGACAGCAAGTGGTGTCAACATATCTATAAGCAGAATAAATAGCTCCAATGTGAGATAGTGTTTAATTTGCATTTTAGAATTTCCTTCCTTCTTTTTCTCCTTTCTTCCTCCACTTATTCCCTGTCTTCTTTCTTTTTCCTCTTTTTGTTTTATATATATGTATATGTATATATATATATATATATAATTTCTGAAACAGGAACTCTTGTAACTCAATCTGGTATCAAACTTGTTATCTAATTAAGGATAGTCTTAAACTCTCCTCAGCCCCCAATCATTTGTGTTACAGGCATATTCTGTCTTGTCTTAGGTAGTGTTAAAGACAAGTTCAGCCACCACTCATGCAAACCAAACACTATACAAATTGAAATATATGCTTATATGATGTGTTTTGTTGTGTTTTTCTGAGATGGATCTCCCTATGTAGTTCTGGCTGTTTGCTAAATTGATCAAGCTGGTTTCAAGATGGATTTTAGAATTTTAAGAAGGGATAATTTATTTATATTTCTCCAACAGTTCCAAAAATTACTTTTTGTTCCAGAACTTGAGTTAAAAATTCCTTCTTATGTTTTCCCCTTGCTTCTGTGTGTCCATGGTATGCTTACATGTGGGAATACATATATGCATGTTCTTATGTGTGTAGGCTTTTGCATGCATATTCATGTGTGTATAAAAGCCCACTATGACAACCAGGAGAAGTTCTCATTTGCTCTCTATACTATCTGTTGAGTAGAATTATCAATTTTGCTGTTTTGGTTAGTCTATCTAGCCTACTTACTCCAAAACCTTCTTTCTTCACCTTCCAGGCACTGCAATTGAAAGGAAGAGTGTTTGATATGCCCAATTAAAATTAATGAGGGATTATAAATATATGTATATATATAAATATATGTCAACATGTATATTAACTCTCATTAATATATAGCAGATAGAGAGTTCACATATATATGTGAGAGAGAAATTCTACCAATACTTGATAAAGAATATAGAAAGTGATTGTAGTAGCACATTATAAATAAGGAATAGGTGGATGAAAAATTAGGAAGAAACATAATATTAAATAAGAAACAATGATAAGACAATCTGACCTTGGGACAACAATTTATAAAAACAACAAAACAACATTAGATTTGATGCTTTTCTGCACAATGACAATAATTAATCTAGTTGCAAATGAGTAATAATCAGCAGTATTTAAAAATTTATAGTCTATTTACCTGTCACCTATATTCAGACACTTAAAAGAATATTTCATTCCAATGGATGAGACTTCGCAATGTGATAGACATACTGAGAAATTTCAGATTTTCCTTATTTTGTTTAAAATCCATCATCATTCTAAATATGAAATTTATATCACTGTTACTAATCCATTATTAAAAACTTAGATATCACAGAAAATGAGAGGATATGGCAATGGGAAAGAACAGGGAAACTTAGAAGGATAAAACTTGCAAATGCTGTGAGCTACTTATGATATTGCTTTGTCTACAAGTTACTGCCAAATAACATTATGAATTGGTTAATCACAAAGAAAAATGAAATGTACATATACTCCACAGTTCTGAAATCTAAAGTTTTTGCTTTTAAATTTGAATCATGGGCTGGAGAGGTGGCTTTAAGGTCATTGTATTATTATCAGATAAGGTGTCACCTCCTGTAGTCGTGGTAACACACTAACCTCTCAGCATCACAATTTCTATGCCTTATAACTTGAAATGCTATATAAAAGAATAGTTACAATTTAGAAAAAAATAGGAGGAAGAGGGATCCAGAAGACATTTGTTGAAGACCATTAAGCACAAGCCATTTCTTTCTGGTAAAACATGGTTATATTAAAGACTTGTTTCTATTTTGTCCTTAAATTTTAACATTGAGGCTTATATCAATGAGATCACAGATGTGGATAAAAGGCACTGTGTACTACAGAACTGGAAAGTGATTCATTCCAAAGTTAGTAATTCTCTATGAGCTTGGGCTCAAAATATTGAAAAGATACTGATTTCAAAATAATTATAAACATGCCTCAAAAGCTTTAAACATACTTCATAAAGGTATTAGTTGAAGGATTTAGATTTTAAATATTTCTAAAATTTATTTCCAAGCAGTTTCACAGAGGCCTTGTATCTACCTGACCATTTTAACATGGTCATCCACCCATCATCCACCAATAAACTAAGCCAATATGATAGATACTAGTGACAAGTTAAAGGTTAAAGATGTGCAAATGTTCATTTTAATGCTGTTCTAACCTCTTCATGTGTTTGGTATTTTAGATGAAAGGTTTCAGGGATAAACAAAGAAAAGTAACCTATCTCTAGTTACTTAATAAGTAGAACATTTTGGGTGACCATATTTTCTACAATTGTTGTTGTTAGTATTTTACATGTGGCATGGATCTAAGCTTTTATCATGACAATCTTATTTAACCCTTATAGTTCTAAAAGGCAAAAATTATTATAACAAATTGTAAATTCAAATACTGAGGTTCAAACATGATTAATGACTTTATTCATGAGTGGCAATTGTCATTTATACTAAGAGAAAGAAAATCAACTGAGAAAGTAGTGAGCAAATGTTAAGCATCATGTTTTTAAAAATAAAAGCCAAAATTACTAAACAATTATTGTCCAACTTTATGCCTAATATATATCAGTGAATATTATTTTAAATCAATGTAAATAATTAAATTATGACATAAAAATTGTGTTATTGTTTTACTGATTTCATATTGTTCTTTTCAAACTTCATATATGGTTCTTTGATACACGAACTAGAAAGTATTCATATTAAGTTGGAGCAGAGGATTTTTAACTTCATATATGTATCTGTTGTATCACCTGCCAGAGATTACTGACATGTCTGCTTCTCATATTGCTAGAACCTTACCATGCAATGAATGCAGAAGATCCTGTCTGTGTCTGATTGTCAGGTCTAAATTTATTACTATTAATAAATAAATTTAATTAGTGAGATTATTGAATAATACTAAATTTATAATGTATGCTAATTTAATGAGGCATTTATTAGCTGCTAAATATTTTTATTCTACTCTCAAAAATCTTACAAATTCTCATATCACATATAACACATTACACAGTAAATTTATGTCTGTCTACCTGTATGCATGTATGTATGTGGAGGTTATAAAAGGGTTACAAAGGATTAAGAAGCTCATAACTCTTTATTGAGAGAGATGTGTCTAATAAGTTCTCAAATTTCAATTTCTGATATGCTTTTAATATTACCATGTAGTTATATGGTACTAATTTATTGTGACATTTTACTTTATGCATAAATTGTATTTCAGAGTGTAGAAAGGCATTTTATTAGTAAATAGCATAAACTGTTCCTGCAAGAGGACACATCCTTCAATTCACAATTTTCTGTAGTTCCAATTTCAAAGAGATCCAATGTCTTTGACTTCCTTGGAACCTGCACTCATATACATATACCCTTAAACACATATATACAAAAAATAATAAAAATACTATATTTTAAAAGTTGTTCATCAACCTGTGCCTCATGAGTATTATCTAAGTTTTTGAGCAGATACATAATAATCTTACTTCTGAACTTGCAATTTTAAAAAAAGCCAAACTGTTATAGTAAGTAGAGTCTTTAAGGTCAAGGAACAGTTTGAATCGTCACTGTGTATACACACTGTGATATAACTTATAGTAGATCATGTACAGATCTCATAATAGGTCATGAAGATCTTTAGTGGAAATAATGCATAATGAAATACAAATAATTGAAATGATATAAAATTTTAAATCAAATAAGTTAGCTGGATGCATGACTAGAGGTGCTCATAACAGTCTCCACTAACACACACACACACACACACACACACACACACAAACACACATTTACAAACATGGCCTGCTGAGTCCATTTAATGTTGGTTGTATGTATGTGGTTTCAAGGTTTACCACTTATCAATGCATAAACACTTAGGAGCTTTCGTCTCTAGACAAGAATGATTCTACCTCGCTCCATCCTTATGAATTTTTTCCTTATTACACCTAACTAGAACCATAAACAATGTAGCATACTCAATTAATATCTTTGATTGTTATAGTTGGATGAATCCTATTCACTACAGTAGGTATTCTGTATATTTAAAAGAGACAAGTGACATGAAAGGTGTGACTATGTCAAAGAACTAAGCAAATAGAAAGCAAGAAAACATGATGTGGTGATATATTGTTTGTAATCTAATAAAGCTTGCCTGAACATCAGAGGACAGAGTTAGCCATAGAGGCCAGGGAGAACTGTCACATACCTTTGATCCCAGCTCTAGGGATGTTGAAACAGAAAGATATATGGCTTGCAGAGAAAAGAATATGAGGCAGGAGGAGACAGGAGTTCTGCCCTTTCCTTTTCTTTTGGCTAAGGATTCAGTCTGAGGATTTGTGGAGGATACTCTCATGTTGGCCTGAGGATTCAATAGTGTTGAGAAGTTTCTCCAGCAGCTTGCTCCTCTGTATCTCTGATCTTTGATTATTTACCCCAACATCTGGCTCTAGGTTTTTATTAAGAGCAATAAGGATTTAATTTTGTTGTTATATAGGCTGCCAACCATAATTATAGAGAAACATTTTAATAATACCCTATTTGGCAAATTTAAAATCTTGTATCACATTTTTGTGCTGCACAGACTTGACTGTGTCCTCTCAAGTCCACGTGGGAAACTTAATTCGTTTATGCAGCAGTGGCAGGAGATGAGGCCCAGCAGATGAATGCTGTTCTCGTAGGAATGCATTAGATATTAAGAGAGATTTCTTATGATAACACAAATTAAGCATCTGTGTTCTCTCACTCCTCTTCTGGCCCATCCAGAACTCAACCCTAGAATAACATAGCACACAAGACAGGAGTTCAGCCATTTGCTTTTCTCCCCCTTTGGCTGGGGACTTGAGGCACTCAGTCTGAAGATTGCTGGAAAGAACATCTTCCTCTTTGGCCTGAGGATTTAGAGTGGTAAGAAGTTTCTCTAGTGATGTTTTTTTCCTCTGCTTCTCTGATCTTTCAACTTTTACCCAAATATCTGGCTCTAGGTTTTGGTTATAAGACCAATTAAGATTCTTGTCACAGTATGACACTTCCAAAATAATTCTCTAGCTGTATACGTCATCAAACATAAAGTCAACAAATTGACTGAAAAGTAAGTCACAACAATCTTTGTAAGAAAACCCAATAACAGAAGAGCACAGAACAACAGTACAGTGAAATTAGGAAAACAATTCACTAACTTACCAAATACAGATCATATAAAAGAATCAGATTGTGTTATATCAAGTAAATAAAACAAATACAGATTTAAGATTCTTAACAACAAAATAAATCAAGCAGAAGAAGTAATTTCTGAGATCAAGGACAGATTTTATTGTTACTATTTCTGTTGGTGATTCTTTTAAAATAATCTAGAAAGGAAAAAAGGAGGGAAGATGAAGAGGGAAAAAAAAGGAAAGAAGATGGAAATAAAGACAAAACACCTGTAAGTCTGAGGAGAGGCACATGAGTGAATGTTTACATTTGTTACTATTAACTAAGGAGACAAAAAGGGGACACTGCAAGCACTTCAGTAACAGCAAAAAACATTCCCAGCCTTTAGAAAAACACAAATACTTAAATCAAGAAAACACAAAGGAACTTGATTATTTATGAACAAAAATGTCTATAGTGAGTCATATTGCTGCTCTACTTTCAAACCCCAAGGAAGAGATAACATCGAAATTCATCAAGAGGAAACAGAAAGAAACTCCATTAAAACAGTTTACTTCTTACAGAAACTTGATGTAATCTCACCATGAAAAGAACGTTATATTCAGTATCAAGCTAGAAAATCTTACTGCCAATCATGAATAGTAAACCTGGAAATGAACCACTCAAAAATGAAGAAAAACAAATATAAGCAAAATAAGTAAAAAGAAAAAGATTCATATCCTATCAGCCCTATAAAAGTGGTTGAGAAGCCATGTATCTTGAAATGCAAGATAACCATCAAAGAAATAAGAAGAGGTCCTGAAGGAGCCCCTCCACACACTGGGGTCTCCCTCTAGGACACTGGATTAAGCACAAAGGGCACTGAAATGCCTATTTTTACAGAAAGATCTGTGGTGATATATTTTATATTTAATGGAATATCAGAGAACAGAATCACCCGCAGTTAAGACCTGAGCATGACAGTGACCACACCATTTGAGATCCTATATTAAGAGTGGGAGAAAAGTTAAAGTGAGTACTTTCTGTTTCAGGCAGAAAAGGAGCAGCAAATGACCTTGTAGGTACAACTTTAAGAAGAGGAAAAAAAAAGGAGGGCTGTGTTAAAACAAGCTATGATGTTGTGGTCTATTCTGACTGGGCATGATTACTGTACTTCACCATTTTAATTACTGGACCTTAGTAATCAGCCTCAGGAAAAGGAAGTGGCCCAATAAGGGGATAAACATTGGTGGATAGCTTTAGGAATGCACTATAATAATTTTTATTAAGACAGAGGGAATTGGACAGAAGTGCAGGACCTTCCAGAGCCACATGTTCTGGTGGATTACTTTTCTTTCAGGTACACAGTCCAATAGGCTTGTAGATATACAAAAGATATTGCAAGTATTAACAAAATGACCTAAGGAAAAGATGACAAAGAAGAATAAGAGCTATGAGATGAGAATATAAAATAATAAACACCAGAATCAGAAATTTAATTAGAAGCTCTTACCGCCCTCAACTGAAGAATGGATTAACAAATTGTGGGACATCTACACAATGGAGTACTACTTAGCAGTAAGGAAAAATGATATCCTAAAATTTGCAGGCAAATGGATGGACTTGGAGAATATCCTTCTGAGCGAGGTATCACAAACTGAGAAAGATAAGCAGGGGATGTACTCACTCATTAGTGGACTCTAAACAAACAAACAAGGAAAGAAAGCAAAGCATGCCCAAGCTGCAAACCACAACCACTGAACAGCTTGGGATCAGAAACACCCTGGACAGACTCTTCGGATCCCACTCCCCGCTAGAGGTACACCTAACTCACTTTTGAGGGAGGGGGCACAAAACTGGATCTGCCAGGAGTGGAGACTGAACTAAGCAATATTGGGTCAGTGGGACCATGGGACTGTCTGCTGCCTGCCCAGGGAGGGGAAGGGGAGGTCTAAAGAAGAAAGAATGACCTGATGTGGCCAGAGGGGGAAGGGACCTTGAATAAGGATATACAGGGATAGAAAGCGTGACTTCTTTGTTCATAATAATAATGATGATAATAAAAATCAAAAGGAGAACTATCAAAAAAAGAAGCTCCTACCTACCAACATTGGCCTTGAATGTGAACACATCATACTACTCAGCTAAAAGCTTCAGAAAGGCTGTAGGGATAAATCATTTATAATACATGAAAGTATAATCAACTCAACAATATCCCACCCCAGCTCTTTTCACTAATAAATACACACATTGAAGAGGAAAAAAATAGCAGCTACAAAAAAAATTAAAGAGGCATAGCTATAGTATATACTTAATACAGACACTAAGTCTAAAGAGGTATAAACATATAGGTAATGTTACAATACTGTGAAAAGTAAACTTAACAAGTAGAATAAAGATTTTGTTAGAACATTACCAATATTAAATCACTTAATTCTAAATATCACATATTTTATCTAAATGGAGAGACAGAGTCTAAATTACTTCTCTCTAATTTTTGTCAGTAGAAATACTATCAAAACAAAAATTAAGCATTTTTTATATTTAATTGTTAGCAAATTTTAAATGGACTATAGACATTAATAGAACATCTCATAACATCTTTTGTTGCCGCATAGAGCATTCTTCAATGAATACAATATACTAAAAGACAATTCAAACAGATATAAAAATAATCAAAGTATATATTCCCTACCCAGAGTACATTGAAAGTAGACATCAACAAGAAGATCTTTAAAGAAAATTCTAAAGTACTTAACAGAAACAACACATTTTTACATGACTATGAGTCAGCAAATTGCTCAATGTGGAAAATTTAATTTTTTTATAAGCTACTAGACTATAAGCACAGCATGACAAACCCATGCAATGTATCAGAAGCAGTTCTAAAGCAGAAGTTTATATTAATACGTCTCCACTAAAAATAATAGACAAACTGCATTAATTAATCAACCTATTGATAACACTCCTAGGAATAATATATATATATATAGGAATAATAATAATAGGAATGGAAGAACAAACTAAATACAATATTAGAAAAAATTAATACCCAAACCAATTTTGAAATAATGACATAAAGCTTAAAATTATGAAATTCATGCATCCAAAATAATTGTTTTGAAAATATACCTTATTGTATTAGCCAAGAAAATGAATACATATTAACTGATGGAGAGTATGATACTATTTGTTATTACTGAATACAAAAGATCATTATTCCTTGTAGGAAGCTTTGTTGTCAGACTATCCTTGGACTGCCAGCCTATAAATAATGGTCTGGAGACATATTAATTATGAAAGCCTACCCTAATAATTAGCCAAAAGTTTAGATTGAGTATTTAAAAAACATTTTTCAAGAAAAAAATTCCTAGGACTGTAGAGTTGCACTCAATTTCTCTCTCTCTCTCTCTCTCTCTCTCTCTCTCCCTCTCTCTCTCTCTCCCTCTCTCTCTCTCTCTCAAAGAAAAAGAGGTTATCAATTTGAAGGTTGAAAAAAACATGGCAGTGGTTTGAAGGAGAGTAGATGTTAGTACAGAGGGGAAGAAGGAAGGAAGTGATATAATTCTAATTAAATTAAAACATATTAGAATCATGAAAATAAAAGGTAAGAAAAGGAAATAACATGAAGCTTGAAGGATGACATTTTGGGCCGTGTTTAAAGGGAGTGTGATGGGAAATTTATATGGATGTGATTAATTAGGAATGTACAAAACTGTCAAATAATAAAAAAGTAAAAATTTGAAAAAAATATGAAATTTTCTAATACTTCTTTTGCCATTTAAAAATATTGAAAGGGAGAATAATTTTCCAACTTTATCACTGAGGACCAATACAACACTGACATCAATACTGAAAATGAGCAAAAGCAGTAAAGAAACATATATACTCATATTGCTGATTAAGATGGATGTGTAATATCAGTAAATGTTTCATGGCCATATAGAAATTATAAGACATGGCCATGTGCTGCTTATTGCAGATACTGAAAATTTCACAATATACACAATTCAACAAATACAACATTTGAACAGAATGATATAGGAGAAACAAATGATCTCCTGAAGAAGTGCAAGACATTTGTTATTAAATAATATATCTTCTAAGTTATGTTTATACCTTTATGATGAAAAATATATCTAAGGTAATAAATCTTTAAGGGAACTAATTTAGTTGCCCCATAGTTTCCAATATTTAAATATAGGATTTCCTGTCCCTGTTACATTGAGGGCACAGTACATAGGAACAATATTTGTGGCAGAAGAAGGAAAAAGAAAAGAGAAGTTGAGAATCTCAAAGTCTCTTCAGATATACTGACTTATCTTAAACCTAAGCAGGAAAATAAAAGGTAGCTCCAGGTTTAGTGAGAGTGAGGTTGGAAAGCCAGATATCAATAGAGGGAAAAGATGTATGACCCTCCTCTGATCATGCATGAACAGGCAACAACACCAGCAAACACATGAGATAAAACTGAAACATGTACACAGATAGGAGGAAGTATGCTGGATAGTTAAACACACTGAACATACCACTGGAAGTGTTAAATAAGCCAATAGGAAAAAGAAAAAAAATAAATCAATAAACAACACTTAAAAAAAGAAAAATGCAAATAAATGATACTTATTTGCAGATAGCATGATTTTATATATAAAAATAACTTTGATATTCCATAAGAAATTATCACAACTAATAAGTTCATTAAAATTTCAGGGTAAAGGGTCAACATATAAACCAGTTTTAGTTTTATACATAAATAATGAAGTTATTTAGAAATGAATGATTCAAATATTTATACTCTTAAGAGCATTGGGATATGTAATATTAATTTAATTAACATTGTAAGATTTTCACAATGACTATTCACAACATATTTTTAAAGGAGAATGAACACAAAATTTATACAAATATCTTCTTTATTCACAAATTGGAACACAGTAAAAATGCTTATATTCCCCCAAATAATATTATTGGTTCAGCTATATTTTTAGTACATGTCAAAAACATGAAAAAATAAACATCTAAAGCAATCTTGAGTATACAAGGAGAATGCAGGCACATTGAAATACTGACATCAAAACATAGTCCTAAGCAACGACAACCAAAGTCACACGGTACAGACATAAAATGAAGTCAGAGATCAATGCAACAAAATAAAGAACATCCCACTCATATTGGAAGCCAACATGAAACACATTATGAAAAGGGCAGTTTCTTCAATAAATGGGTTCTGGAAAAACAAATATCAATGTATAAAAGAAGAAAATGTGTGCCAACACTTAACTCAAATGGATCAAAGCCCTAGATGAAAAACCAGATATTGAGATTGCTAAGAGAAATCTTCAAGGAATTATTTCAAGTCACTCTTGTAGGTAGTATTTTTGTTTGTTTGTTTGTTTGGTTTTTTTTTTTTAGTTTTCAAAATATATCAAAGAAAGGGCTATATAAGCAAAAGTAGATACATAAGATTTTACCAAACATGTCCTCAATATATAGGATAGAAATAGAAGAGGGTTTAAAATTGTGACACATTTTCTTGTCAAAATAGCCGAGGCAGTGAAATATTTTGGGTTTTTTTGTTTGTTTGCTTTTGTTTTTTTATTTTTTTATTTATCAAGAAAAACAGTAAATTGAATTTAAAATGCTGATAAGTTAACAATAACTATAAAGAAAATAAAAATCATAAGCATGACTTATCAAGGGTGATAATGCAAATAATTTGCTACACATAAAATTACATTGTGTTCAGCTTTCCCTCTGGATTTTTTTTTTCCTATCGCTGTATATCCCCATTCAAGGTCCCTTTCCCCTCCCACCACATCAGGTCACCCTTTCTTTCTCCACAAACCCATGGCTGCAGACAGTCCCATGGTCCCACTGATCCAATAAAGCATAGTTCAGGCTCCCCTCCTGGCAAGTCCAGTTTTGTCTCCCCTCCTTCAAGAGTGAGTCAGGTGTTCCTATAGGTGTAGTTCGATCCGAAGGGTCAGTCCAGGGTGTTTCTGATCTCAAGCTGTTTAGTGGTTGTGGTTTGCAGCTTAGGCATGCTTGGCTTTTTTCTTGTTAGTATGTTTAGAGACCACTAATGAGTGAGTACATCCCCTGCTTATCTTTCTGGGTTTGTGATACCTCGCTCAGGAGGATATTCTCCAAATCCATCCATTTGCCTGCAAATTTTAGGGTATCATTTTTTCTTACTGCTGAATAGTATTCCACTGTGTAGATGTACCACAGTTTGTTAATCCATTCTTCAGCTGAGGGACATCTAGATTATTTCCAGGTTCTTGCTATTACAAATAATGCTGCTATGGACACAGTTGAGCTAATAACTTTGGAGTGTGATTGTGCATCTTTAGGGTATACACCCAGAAGTGGTATTGCTGGGTCCTTGGAGAGATTGATTCTCAATTTTCTGAGAAACTGCCATATTGCATTCCAAAGTGGCTGAATAAGCTTACACTCCTACCAACAATGGAGTAGTGATCCCCTTGATCCACATCCTCTCCAACATTGGCTGTCATCTGTGCCTTTTATCTTAGCCAATCTAACAGGTGTTAGGTGGTATCTCAAAGTTGTTTTGATTTGCATTTTTCTGATGGCTAAAGATGAAGAGCACTTTTTTAGGTGCCTTTCAGCCATTCGTAATTCCTCTGCTGAGAATTCCCTTTTTAGATTTGTACCCCATTTTTGATTGGGGTAGTCAAGGTTTTGGGCTCTAGATTATTGAGCTCTTTATATATCTTAGAGATCAGTCTTCTATCACTTGTTGAGTTGATGAAAATCTTTTCCCATTCTGTAGGCTGGCGTTTTGTCCTATTGACAGTGTCCTTGGCTTTACAGAAGCTTCTTAGCTTCAGGAGATCCCACTTATTGATTGTTGGTCTTAGTGTCTGTGCCACTGGGGTTATATTTAGGAATTGGTCGCCTGTGTCAATTCGTAGAAGTGTATTTCCCACTTTCTTTTCTATCAGTTCAAATTGGCTGGGTTTATGTTGAGGTCTTTGATCCACTTGGATTTGAGTTTTGTGCAGGGTGAAAGGCTGAGATCTATTTGCATTTTTCTACACACTTCTATCCAGCTATGCCAACACCATTTGTTAAATATACTATCTTTTTTCCATTGAATGTTTTGGACCTCTTTGTCAAAGATCCAGTTTTCATAGGTTTTTGGTTAATGTCTGCATCTTCAATTCTATTCCATTGATCCACAAGTCTGTTTTTATGCCAGTACCAGGCTGTTTTTTATTACTGTAGCTCTATAGTATAGCTTGAAGTCAGGGATGGTGATACCTCCTGACGTTCTTTTGTTGAGTAAAATTGTTTTAGCAATCCTGGCTTTCCTGTTATTCCAAATGAAATTGAGTATTGTTCTTTCAAAGTTCAAGAAATATTGTGTTGGGATTTTGATGGGCAGTGCATTGAATCTGTAGATTGCCTTTGGTAGAATTGCCATTTTTACTACGTTGATCCTACATATCCAGGAACATGGGAGAGCTATCCATTTTCTGATATCCTCTACAATTTCTTTCTTCAGTGATTTAAAATTTTTGTCAAATAGGTCTGTTACTTCTTTGGTTATAGTTACTCCAAAGTATTTAATACTATTTGCAGCTATTATAAAGGGTAATGTTTCCCTTATTTCCTTTTCAGCTCTTCTATCTTTAGTGTATAGAAGGGCTACTGATTTCTTTGAGTTAATCTTGTTTATCTAAGCTAAAGGTGTTTATCAGATGTAGCAGTTCCTTGGAAGAATTTTTTGGGTCACTTATGTATACAATCATATCATCTGCAAATAGAAATAGTTTCACTTCTTCTTTTCCAATATGTATCCCCGTAATCTCTTTTCATTCCCTTATTGCTTTAGCTAAAACTTCGAGAACTATATTGAATAGATAAGGGGAGAGAGGACATCATTGTCTAGTTCCTGATTTTAGTGGGATTGCTTTGAGTTTTTCTCCATTAATTTTGATACTGGCTGTCGGCTTCTTGTAAATCACCTTTATTATATTTAGGTATTCTCCCTGTATTCCTGATCTCTCCAGGGCTTTAATCATAAAAGAGTGTTGGATTTTATCAAAGGCTTTTTCAGTATCTAAGGATATGATCATGTGGTTTTGTTCCTTTAGTTTGTTTAAATGATAGATAACATTTATAGTTTTTTGTATGTTAAACCAGCCCTGCATTGCTGGGATGAAGCCTAATTGGTCTTGGTGGATGATATCTTTTATAAATTGTTGTATATAGTTTGCCAAAATTTTGTTGAGAATTTTGCATCAATATTCATGAGGGAATTTGGTCTGTAATTCTCCTTCTTTGTTGTGTCTTTGAGTGGCTTAGGTATTAGGGTAATTGTGGCCTCATAAAAGGAATTTGGCAATATTCCTTCAGTTTCTACTGTGTGAAATAGTTTGAGGAGTAAGGGTAGTAATTCTTCTTTGAATGTCTGGTAGAATTCGGCACTGAAACCATCTGATCCAGGGCTTTTATTTTGGGGGAGGTTTTTAATGACAGCTTCAATTTCTTTAAGGGTTATAGGCCTGTTTAGGTAATTAATCTGGTCTTCATTTAATTTTGGAAGATGGTGCCTGTCCAGAAAGCTGTCCATTTCTTCTAGGTTTTCTATTTTGGTGTAATACAGATTTTCAAAATATGATCTGATAATTCTCTGTATTTCCTGTCGGTCTGTTGTTATGTCCCCCTTTTCATTTCTGATTTTGTTGATTTGAACACTCTCTCTCTGTTTTTTGATTAGTTTCGCTAAGGGCTTAACTATCTTGTTAATTTTCTCAAAGAACAAACTCTTAGATTCATTGATTCTTTTTATTGTTCTTTTGTTTCAATTGTATTGATATCAGCTCTAAGTTTGATTATTTCCTGCCCTCTACTCCTTGTAGGTGAGTTTGCTTCTAATTGTTCTAAGGCTTTCAGCTGAGCTGTTAGGTCTCTAGTGTGGGATTTCTCTTGGTTTTTCATATAGGCATCTAGTGCTATGAATTTTCCTCTTAAGACTGCTTTCATTGTGTCCCACAGGTTTGGATACATTGTGGATTCATTTTCAGTAAATTCTAGGAAGACTTTGATATCTTTCTTAATTTCTTCCTTGACCCAGAGATGGTTCAGCTGAGTGATGTTTAGTTTCTATGAGTTGGTATGCATTCTTTGGATTTTGATGTTGTTGAACTCTAACTTTAGGCCCTGGTGGTCTGACATGTTACAAGGGATTATTTCCATTTTTTTTGTAACTGTTGATATTTGCTTTATGACCAATTATGTGGACAATTTTGGAGAAAGTTCCATGAAGAGCTAAGAAATATGTATAGTCCTTTGCATTTGGGTGGAATCTTCTGTAGATATCTATTAAATCCATTTGCATCATAACCTCTTTTAGACTCCTTATTTCTCTGTTGAGTCTCTGTCTGGTTGATATATCCAGGGTTGAAAGTGGGGCATTGAAGTCTCCCATTATTAGGGTATAAGAATTGATGTGAGATTTGAGCTTTAGCAGTATTTCTTTTACATAAGTAGGTGCCCCTATATTGGGGGCATAAATATTCAATATTAAAATTTCCTCTTGACTAACTTTTCCTGTGATGAATAAGTAGTGACCATCTTTGTCCCTTTTTATTGCTTTTAGCTTAAAGTCTACTTTGTTAGATATTAGGATTGCAACCCCTACTTGTTTCTTAGGACCATTTGACTGGAATATCTTTTTCCAACCCTTTATTCTAAGCCTGTGTCTGTCCTTGCAGTTGAAGTGTGTTTCTTGAAGGCAACAGAAGGATGGCTTCTGTTGTTGTATCCATCTCGTTAGTGTGTGATGTTTTATAGGAGAGTTGAGTCCATTGATATTAAGGGAAATTAATGACCATTGATTGATATTTCCTGTCATTTTTGATGGTAACTTGTTTATATTCCCTTTCTCTGGAGTATTCTTCTTTGGAATTATTGATTGTGATTTTGTGGGTGTATCTGGGGTCCTTAGGTTCCAGTTTTCCCTCTAATACTCTCTGTAGTGCTGGGTTGGTAGATAGATATTCTTTCAGTCTGACTTTGCCATGAAATATCTTGTTTACTCCATCTATGGTGATTGATAATTTTTCAGGGTATAGTATTCTAATTTGGCAGCCATGCTCTTTTAGCGTCTGTATAACTTCTGACCAAGCCCTTCTAGCTTTTATCATTTTCATTGAATAGTCAGGCATTATTCTGATGGGTCTGCCTTTGTATGTAAGTTGGACCTTTTCTTTTGCAGCTCTTAAAATTTTTTCTTTGTTCTGTATGCTTTGTGGCTTGATTATAAGTTGGCGCGTTGACTTTTTTGGGGAGTCGTATCTATTTGGTGTTCTGTAAGCTTCTTATATCTTTATAGGCATTTCCTTCTTCAGGTTAGGGAAGTTTTCTTCTATGATTTTATTGAAAACATTATCTGTGCCTTTGAGCTGGTATTCTTCTCCTTCTTCTATTCCTATTTTTCTCAAATTAGGTCTTTTCATGGTGTCCCAAATTTCTTGAACATTTTGAGTTATGACTTTTTTAATTTTACTATTTTCTTTTAGTGATATATCTATTTGGGCTACTGAATCTTCCACTTCAGAGATTCTATCTTCCATCTCTTAAACTCTGTTTGTTATGCTTGTATCTGTGGTTCCAGCTTTTTTCTTCAGGTTTTCTATTTCCATCTTTGCCTCATTTTGTGCCTTTTTTATTGCTTCTATTTCAGCTTTTAGTTCCTGGCATGTTTCTTTCATAGATTTGTTCATCTCTTCCAATTTTTTGTTTGTATTTTCTTCTATTTCTTTAAGGCTATTTTTCATA
>PVIH01008267.1:29956-41032 GCA_004025045.1 Sigmodon hispidus | reverse complement strand
TTCATCAAAAAGAAATTTTTCGTGATGCTTCCTTCTGTTTCCTCTTCATTGCTCAGTTCAGGTCTTGTATTTGTAGGATCACCACTTTTTTCTGAAGTTACCTTGTTGTTCTTTATATTATTATGTAACTTTTTGCACTGGCGTCTGCCCACAGCTTAAGTGCGCACGGCTTTAGTAGTTCATGATTAGGTGGCTCCTGGTCAGTTGTGTCACTTGGGCTTGTGTGCCTCCTGTGACCTCTGAGGAAAAAGTCTGCTCAATCACTACTCCTGCACTGTGCAGGGGACTGAATTTTAAGTCTTCAGTCTTTCTCTGTTTGACCAATTATAGGCGGGGTGGGGGCTGTGTAAACTCCCTTAGCAGGAGCTTGGGTGAACATGACATGCAGAGTTTATCTCTGCCTGCTCCAGAGAGCTCTGGGACACGCTCTGCAGACAGCACCCAGTCCGAAATATTTTGTTAATAATCAGGAACTTTTTCAAAGAATGATGCAACTGCACCAGGAAGTGGTTTATATCAGGTCAGCTGACAGGGTACATTCTAGGTAGGAGCAACCTCTTCATCGCTTATGCAAGTTAAACAAAATTTTGTTATTACAAGCCTAGCAAAATAAAATTATCTTCTAAACATAAATGCACATGCACCACCACAAGATAGCAAAATATAGTTATGATGGAATGTCTTTATCACATCTCTTCCCTCAGGGCACAGGGGACTGACTTTTTGATGAGGCAGAAGACAGATTGTAAGAAGCAGAGGAGGTAGATGACTCCAAGAAAATATGGACAATTTATGCCTCTTTGTAAAGAAAAAAACAGTTATCACCAATAAAATTTCACAATGTATATTTGCCTCACTTAAGAGAAGACCCCAAGCCCAGTAGTAGATGTCTTATACAAAATAATATTTGAAATGTAAGAGATAGCAAGTAACAAGCCTGAGCTTTCAGCAGAATATTTGTAATTAATATAAGCTTCTGGGTGATTATTTGGAAACTGGCATGTGGGAGAGAGTCATCTAACAACAGTCAGGATTTCACAGGAAAATAATACAAAGTTCCAAACTGCTGTCCAACAAGCAGAAGGTCCTGTTATGACAAACAAGCTTGTTTATAGAAGCAGAAGCAGGAGTAAAAATTTTAACCCTTAGCATCTCTTAATATTTGGAGGTCTAAAATTTTTCATTGTAATTCTTTTATGCACATAGATTTTATACTTTTAAACACAAAGTCAGCCATCAATATTATTTAACCATCACCTTAACAGCCTTGAGTTATAATGTGAGTCAAATCCTAGACTCTGTTGTTGGTACTTTTTCATACTGGGAATTAATTACCACCAGCTTATTAACTCCTAAGCAGGAATTTATATATCTGGTTAAGTTATTAATGATACAAGGCCAACATTAATCCACAGGAACAGGAGAGCTGAAGGCCCCATGACAGATGGCAATGAAGTTAATAGAAAGTAAGAACTTGAAAGAAAATGGGAGTCATTTGTTTCATCCTCATAAGGTCTTTTCTTTCTCTTTGAGAGGTTTTTCTAATTTTAGCCAAATTGCTAGAGAAAATTCCTTACTGGTTTGTATAGAAGTAGCAAGTTTCCCTAGGTCATACAGTAACCTCCATGTTTTGGGTAAAGTAACTCCAAGGTCCTACCATGTTGTAAAACTCCTTCAGTTAATGAGTTCCAATTTTGAAATAGACTTACCTTAATTCAAATAAGTCTTGGTTATTTTATGCCCTTAGTTTTGGTAGTTGACATCAGCTATTGCTGAGTCTGTTTCTCTGAGAAAGAAACAGTCGCTCTAGCTGTTTCCAATCCCAAACTTACAATGATGAGGTATACAAGAACTGCACATTTCTCCCTTCCCCAGGGGCCCAGAAAGATCTGCAAATTCAAGTGCTTTTTACCTTCCAAAACTTCAACTGCAAACATCTTTGGAAATCGGAATACTAAGATACAGAACTTGGGGAGCTTGGTGAATATAGCAGGGATGTGATTCATAGACACATACAAATGAGTTTCAATATAGAGATGAAGAAAGGAATGTCCACTAGAGGATGGTTTGGCCAAGAGCTGTAAGACATTTGTGGTAAGTTTGAATTTGCTCTTAAAGGGTGATTTACACAAATATCCCTTGTAAGAGGAGGAAAGACTATAATCAAACAAAACGACATTATTAGTCTACAACTCATAAATCTTCTCATGCCTTGGTGATAGTCCATTTTCATACATCCATGTTATCATTCTCTGCGGCATGCCTGATTTAGAAGTAAAGTGTTCAGTTACAGACCTAGTCTACCCAGAGAGCAGTGGGAATGGTAAGGATGATGAGGTACTTATAGTTCTCTTACAGTAGACTCCCAGTTTCCTTTAGATCTAATATTCCAGCCTTTTGTTGAGAATATGGAGTAACATACTCCTTTTCATAATTGCTTCTCGGCTGTAATTAGGATGTCATTGACAGGACCCATGAAGCCTGGAATGCTTGTTCAAGGCCAAATGATGGGATTCCAGTCAAAGACCATGGAGTGGGGGTTCAGGAAGGGGTTGATCAGAAACCTCTGGTCCCCAGACAAAAATAGAGACAGAGAGTAAACACATTGGTTGGACTGGTTTATAACATTTTTCAGCAAGGCCAGACCTCATGGCCTTTTGAAGTATTTTGAAGTCTACCACTAACTTATGCATGGTAACTTTAAGCCAAGGGAAAATTCACCGAGACAGATATAGACTAGGAACAGAAGATAAAGTTTGGGAACTTACCGGAAAATCTCACATTAAGAACTCACCCTCAGGAATAAGCAAAAGGAAGGGAAGCTTAAGCTGCTGATTGACAGGAGTACTTATCTGAAGTCTGTTTGACCTGTGACAGATGAATCCAAGTCACAATTGCCTGAAACTTACATGAATTTAAAGATTACAAAAGAGATAAAGGTTTTTGATATATTCGCATTACAACTGTTTGTAATCTGAACATAAATTCATATTGTAGAAAAAGCAGTAGTCCCATGACTTTAAATCATAATAAAAGTTTTGGGACCCAAAAATTATTTTGAGTTAAAATCATTAACATATTTATCTCTGTCCAGGGGTCTCAAGATTATATGCATATATATATATGAGAGAGAGAGAAAGAGAAAGGAGAAAGAAATTGAACTGAGACCAGTCATGCAAAGCAAGTTCTTTAAACAAAGGAATAGTAAAAATTATATGGAAACCTGCTTTATGAGTTTGTCTTTCTCACCAGGAGACCTAATAGCTCTACAAAAACCTAGGCCTGATTTTCATATATGAATTGAATAACCAGGCAGCTGCTGCTAAAGTGATAAAGCTACAGTTAGCCCTCAACACCATCAGAGGACAGAGAAGAATATGTCTGAGCAGAAAGTATAAACCAAATGGCCTCCATATCAATAAAATGACAGTCTCACCCACTACCTGAACAATTACTCTAGTCTCTTCCTCAGCAATTTTTGTAATCTCCATGGAGGCAGAAGGGTTTCAGCCTCCAGTTGTCACATGGGACAATACTAAATCTCTGACTGACACACAGGGCAGCAGCAGTCTTCAGCTTTCAGATATAATACATCAGAGAGAATTTCTGGTGAGTGAGGAAGTTGAGAGACAGGCATACATTGCTAAGGAAAAGAGAGGCAGTCATCTCTCCAGTGTCGTTCCTGATTGTCTACAGTATCAGTGATGTTCTGGAGGCAGGTGAGGCATAGGACACTTACATGCACTGTATAGTATTACCACAGTGAAAGTGAAATCATCTTTGGAGACTTTAGGGCTGCTTCTAGGAGCTACCATTTTTGTCTAACATGGAAAATCTTTTTCACTAAATATATTAAATGTATTCAGAAGGTCTCTGATGAGTTTTTGAAAGCTATCTGTTAACTACATCTGACTTTAAATAAACTTTAATTATTTTTAGTTAGTGTTTGAGGATTAACCTGGAAAGCATATAAAGAAGGTTAAATAAAGCTTATCCCTCTCAGTGAATTAGATTTATTCTCTGCATTGTTCTGAGCATGTTGCAAAATTTAATCATTTATTAGGTGATTGACTATCAACCTGTATGTCCTAATTATAGTCTTAAAATTTTCAATTCTTTAATTGAAGTTCTTTTAGAACCAAAATAAACTTTAAATTATAAATGCAACCCATAGAAAGACTGTGAAACTTAGTTTTTGATTCTTTTATAGTTCGTCATTATATAATATGTTGTATTACTCAGCATAAAAAAATAGTTAAATCTTAGTAAAGTTATCAAAGACAAAGATATGAGTTATACATTTTCAAATCAGTTTTTGATAGCTTGAATAAACCTTAGGAAAGGAGAGATATTCCCTAGGCTCTTGCTGAACTGCTTAGGCCATTATCTTTTTATATCATAAAACAGGAATATCTCAGCTTTTGGTACAGATGGCCCTAGCTCTCTCTCTTCTCATCTCCTTCCACATATTTTTAATGTTTTTATTCCTTATCATACTAGTTCAACCTATTTCTAGAACCTCTTTATTCTTTTTAAGTAGAATAATACAGCTCTCTGATATCTTAAACTGTTATAAACTTTGGTCAGATCTCAGCTAATGACATACCTCTGTTTGTATTCTTTAAATCACGTATTTAAGGAGAAGATCCAACTAGAGATAGCAGATCCTGATAAGAATAGTCAGGTTAGCAACCAATCATGGCCAGAGACAAGTAGTAGCCCTAAGCCAGGAGACCAAACCTAATTTTATTTATTTATTTATTTATTTATTTATTTATTTATTTATTTATTTATTG
The DNA here is from genome assembly GCA_004025045.1 of Sigmodon hispidus. NCBI lineage: Eukaryota > Metazoa > Chordata > Mammalia > Rodentia > Cricetidae > Sigmodon > Sigmodon hispidus. The sequence continues at coordinate 36,236 of PVIH01008267.1, read as the reverse complement.
AAAAAGACAGCATTCTTTCTGAAGTTTTTATACTTGGTTCTGCTCCTGGTAGGATTTCATGTTTTGACCCTTTTAAATGAATGTGCCTTTACACGAATTTCTGAAGCCTAGTTCTGTGGGTCTTAACCTGCTATATTCTGTTAGCTCAGGTTTGTATCTGGCCATAGCCCTTTGTTAAAAATGAAAACTATAACTAGTTAAATTACTAGAAGAATCTTGGCATACATCAACCACTAACTATGCAGATTTAATGAATTTAGAGGCAAACATTCTGGTTTAATCCATAGCATTATTCTAAGATAAAGCTTGCATGCAGAAGACCTGTTATTTAGTCATATTTTTAAAAGGTAAAGCATATCTAAGCTGGAAACCACAAACACTGAACAGCTTGGGATCTGAAACGCCATGGACTGGCATCTCGGATCCCACTCCCTCCAGAGGAACGCCTGATCCAGTCTTGATGTTGTGGTGAGAAAAGCGAATCTAACAGGAGTGGATGCTGAACTGAGCCACATTGGGAGCTTGGGACCTCCTGCCCTTGCTGGGGAAGAGATAAAGTGATATGGAGAAAGGAGAGTGACTGGAAGGGGTGGGAGGGGAAAGGGACCTTGTACAGGATATTCATGGATAAAAAATTATGACTTTAGTCATACTAAATAAACAAAGTAAACAGTTATTGAACAGAGCTAAAAAACAAAACAACAACAAAAAAAACAAACATCATTTGTGTATCCTGGGGAACAAAAATTATTTCCTTTTTAACTATCATAGCTTTTTTGTGTTGTTTCCTAATTTTTTAATAAACTATTTTTATGATTTTTTGTCTCATCTGTTATTCTTATTCTCAGGACAGAATCACAGCACAAAAAACCTTTCCCAATCTAAAATATCTTGGAGACCCACTGTTATTTACAAGCATCTATTTCTTCTAAACAAGAGTTGAATCCAAGCTATATATATAGTATGCTGCAATTGATTGCCTATATATAAACTGTAAACCATTGACCTTCATGCTATAAGGTATATCTTTTCAAACAGCATTTACCAATCTTTAACCATACTTAATAAACTTACAAATCTTGCAGTACGGGAAGTCTGCATAATAGTTTCAACAGATCTTGAGCTAATATTCATATTTTAGCAGAAGTTTTAGAAAATTAAACCAAAACCAGAGTATGAGATGAGTAGCAATCATGCCCATTTTGAATCACAGATTCTTTTGTTTTATATTGCTGTCTTTTCTCTGACTGGGCTGTGTGACATAAACCAGTGATTTTGAAGGATATGTTTAAATAAGCATGTTTGGGCTAGAGAAGGGGAACAATAACCCAACTCCACAACCAGCTTTTCATTGAAGTAAACAGCATAAACCAATATTTTAATATTATCTATGTCTAAAACACATCTGAATCCCTGTAAAACCAATCCATTGGTAGAGTGGGTGGCTGGGAGGGTGGGAAACAGAGTAAATTGAGAACAAAGGAGGCTTAGAGATAAACTTGTATCCAAGGGTATAGACAGAGGACACTGTAGGAGAGAGCTGAGAGACCAGTGAGTCAGGAATGTGTAGGGAGTTTGTGAGTGCTGCAGCCGCTGCAGACAGTACTCTATCTGGTTCTTGACTCCCACAACTACAGCAAGCTTATGGACACACAGATCCATGAAACAGTACCTTTAAAAGATTGAACATTCACACAGTCATCAGGAACCAGACTAAAACAAGCATTTGTGGCTGCTTCCATTCAAACACCCAATAGCCAGTTTCCTCTTGGGATTTTCCAATAAGGCCAGCAGCCAGCAGCATGGGAATTGGTACTGCATCTAGCTTTTTCCACTAGACCCACAAATGAGGGTTTTCTGATGCCTCTTTTCCCACAGTCTATACATTGAGAATCTGTTAGTGGTTCCCTCCAAATTCCAGCCCTATCTGATTTCTCTGTTGCCGTTATGCAGGAGACTTGGTTCTCAAAGTTGGCCAGAAAGGAAAGGTGAATCTGGCTGAACATTCAAATCTCTGATGTAGCTCATAAATGTTAGGGATCTGGTGTCATTCAGAGATTCACTAGTTTGACCATTAATAAACTTTAACAAAGAAGGGACATTTATTCAAATACTGGCTCCAAGTCTGCACCAGGGATTTAGAGTTTGCTAAGCCACTTAAGGCACGTGTTCATAACTGCAAAGAATAGAGTTAGAATCTATTGTCCAGAAAGCAGAAGTCCTCTCTGCACATCAAGTTTACAGAAGCAGAAACAGCTGTGGAAAAAAAAAAATAACCCTTAACAGCCCTTACAAATTGGAGGACTAATTTTGTTTTATAGTTCTTTTAAAAAGAGAGTATGTAAACTTTTTTATTATTTTTTTAATAAACTGTCATTTTTTTATCCATGTATCCTCTTCTTCCTCCCATCCCTCCTAGTCACTCTCTCTTCTCCCCATCTCCTAGTCTCCTCCCTAGCAATGGCAAGAGGTCCCAAGGTTCCAATGTCCCAAAGTGGCTTAGTTCAGCATCCACTCCAGGCAAGTCCGATGTCCTATCGAGACTGGGTCAGGTGTTCCTCTGGAGAGAATGGATTCCAAGTTGTCAGTCCAAGGTGGTTGAGATGCCAAGCTGTTCAGTGGTTGTGGTTTGCAGTTTGAATGTGCTTTGCTTTTTCTTTAAAGTCCATTAATGAGTGAGTACATTCCTTGCTTATCTTTCTGGGTTTGTGATACTGTGCTCAGGAGGATATTCTCCAAATCCATCCATTTGCCTGAGAATTTTAGGATATAATTTTTTTCTTACTGCTGAGTAGTACTCCATTGTGTAGATGTACCACAGTTTGTTAATCAATTCTTCAGCTGATGGGCATCTAGGTTGTTTCCAGGTTCTCGCTATTACAAATAATGCTGCTATGAACATACTTGGGTAATTCATTTGCTGTGCAACTTCTCCAGCCTAGGTTGTCATTTATGTCTTTAATCATTTCCCTTTCTATAGGCTGTCATTTTGTCTTATTGACTGTGTCCTTGGCTTTACAGAAGCTTCTCAATTTCAGGACGTCCCACTTATTGATTGTTGTTCTTAGTGTCTGTGGCTGGAAAGGTGGCACAGCAGTTAGGAGTATTTAAACTTTTAAACATAAATTACCCATCAACATACTATTAGCCATGCCACAGCACAGGCTTGTTAGAAGATTAACATAGAATAATAACAAGTTAAAGGAGCTCGAATAAGCCCAAGTTTGAACTAAGGAACTTGTGGAGGTTCTACCACAATTTTTAAAAATGTTAGTGTCTGGTTTAAAAATTCAGTTTCAGTTTATTCAGATTACATGTGTGAAGGTCTGAGTTCCATACTAGGATGGCAGAAGAAATGAGTGATGAATCAGCAAGAAGATGGCAAGTCTGGGATTTATTTCTCTTTCATTTATGTCTCCACACATGTGTCTAGTCACATGTGCATGCACAGTGATATGAGACAGAGAATCCCTGCTGATCTATATTGTGAAGTGTAAAATGACTTTTCATTCTAGAAAACTAAGGTCAAGATGCCACAAATAAGGAATTCCCTTCAATTATGTGTATCTACTGTTCAGTGAAGAATGTTTACAGTAATCCTGTCTAAATTTCCTTAATTTTCATTGTTTTATTTTCATTATAACCTCTCTTTCTTTCTCATAAGAAGAAGGATTAATTACTGAGAGACTGGTTCTGTGATTGTTTTCTAGAGTTGTATGAGGACTGGAGTTTAGGTTACCATAACAATGACAATGGCTACTTAGTGTTGTGGTGCACTGGTAATTCCGGCCTCAGGAGGCAGAGACAGATCTCCAGAGCAAGTAGTCATAATTGTAAAAGCAAGCTCTGAGTCTGACAGATTGTGAGACCTTGCCTCAATCAACAGTGTGGAAAAGTGTTTGACAATGACGATTTCCAACATCATCTTCTGGACTCCAGAAGAACCTGCGTGTTGCTTGGTCCCTGCCAGTTCCTTTTGGAGAAGGGAGCAAGTAGGTACATATTAGAACTACAGTGAATCCAGGAGCAAGTTGAAACAAGCAATCTCAATTTATTTTAGAAAGGGGCAAGCCCTTTAGGGGAAGGTCTGTGCTTGCTGGCATCTACTGCTGCTACTTGGTCTCTCTCACTAGTCCAGGTCATCACACATTAGGACTCCACCTCTGTTGCCAAGGCCCCCAGGCAGAGCTCAGGCTCAAATATTAGGAAGTGCCCACTTATGAAGGGCTTTCATTGCTTATGAGAAGTGCCATGAGCACTCTGGCCCTTATAAGCCTCTAGGGCCTATACATCTCACACCTGCCCACCATTGTATGTGTAACATATGTGTGTGCACTCACACAGTTCATACATGCTGTCCTGGATTATTGGGTGTTTTTGTATGGCGGTGTGATTTTTCTGTTTGTTTATTTTGTCAACTTGACCTAAGACATAGTTATCTGAGCAGAGGATTCTCGACTAAAAACCTATAGGTAAATTTCTAGCATTATTTTATTAATGATTTTCTTGGTAGGTCCAGCCCACTGTGGGCAATGCCACACCTAGATATATTTTCATGGGTAGTATAAGAAATAAAGCAGAGCAAGTTATGTTCTTCTCTGTTGTTGGCCTCCGTTTCTACACCCAGGTAACTCTTTTGAGTTCATTTCTAATTTCTCTTTATGGTGGACTATAAACTATAATGTTAAATAAATCCTTTCCTCCCCAAGTTTCTTTTGGTCGTGGTGTTTATCACAGGAAGAGAAGGCAAAATAGAATACATTTAAATGACATGCACATATGAAAATGTGAAATAATGGAAATTAAGAAGAAAATAGTGAAAGTTTACTAAATGTCTTCAACTTTAAAAAAATCATAGTTTGTTATTTTGACTTGTCACTAACATATGAATTAAAAGAAAATATAAATAACTTTAGCATAAATTAGCTCATTGCAATGCACTTATTTCTTTTACTATGACAATTATTTTATTCTTCAATTGTTAAAAATAAAATCTTTAAATATACATATACTTGGAAAAATTCTCATGCTATAAACACCTTTAATTATGTGGCTATGAAAATTAACATGAAATAATATATTGAAAGTTTTATAATGTTAACACTTATAATGTAGACCTACTAGGTACCTACTTCATATTCTGTATGGTAGACTGGCCATGAACTCTTACCTTTTTGGGGTTTAGAAATAAATTTGTTATATATAGATTATGCCTAAATTACAACTACCCAGATTTTAGTTGTCATTAAATATTATTCACCAAACATTACAAATTCACAATTAAATCTTGAAGAGTGAGAATTTTAAAGTCATATGCCATATGCAATTCAACCTCATTTCTATTCATAAAGGTACTGTTATGTTCATGTAAAAGTTACACATATTTGATATATATGAATATACATATATAGAAAGATATATGTATATATATATATATGAACATACAATATGTTGCAAGGTAAATATTTTTCTTTTATAAACAAAGCTTGCATTAGAGACAGTGAAATGCTCAGTGGGCAAGAGTACTTGGCTGCTAAGCCAGGACACCTGACTTTACTATCTGGGATCCATATGGTGAAAACAGAAAACTAGTCTCTATAATTTGTCCACTGATCTGTTCATGCACTGGTCTTGGGACACCTAGGAAAGATGTATATACATCAATGAATAACACTGTGCAAAATGTAATAAAATAATTTTTAAAAAATTATTAGATTCAGTTTAGCATGCATTGGAATCAACTCTGTAAGATAGAGGGATCACCTAGCCTTGTACGGACAGATCCAGGATAAAGAATAGGCAAGACATAGCAATTTGCCACAATCCTGACGATAAGGGCATTTGTAAATAAGACACTTGTTTAATGTGTACAAGAATGATGCAATGTGTCAGCTAAATTGCTTATGCAACTAACGTTATTGGAGGCTCCAACTACTAAAAGCCTACCAGTCAATTGAATTTGCTTACCTTCCCTTTCATTTACTCTGTGTCTGATGCCTATAATTTATAATAAAATTCAGAATGAACTTTTCAGCTTTTAGTTCCTGGCATGTTTCTTTCATAGATTTGTTTATCTCTTCCAATTTTTTGTTTGTATTTTCTTCTATTTCTTTAAGGCTTTTTTTTCATATCTTCTTTGAGAGCTTCGATGAACATCAAAAAGGAATTTTTGGTGTTGCTTCCTTCTGTTTCCTCTTCATTGCTCAGTTTAGGCCTTGTATTTGTAGGATCGCCACTCTCTTCTGGAGTTACCATGTTGTCCTTTGTAGTATTATGTAAT
>PVIH01008267.1:0-29856 GCA_004025045.1 Sigmodon hispidus | reverse complement strand
CTGTGTATGTGGTCAGGGACAGAGTTTACCTGCCCCTGCTCCAGAGAGCGCTGGGCTTCTGCAGCCAGCACTGTGTCCCGGGAGGTGAACCGGAAGCAATGGGAACTCAACTCTCCCTCCCAGGCTGGGATATAGGCGCTGAGGCCTCTTGCCCCCTCCTGACCTCTGGGCAGGGTCCAAATCTGCCCTTCAGAGACCCCCGTAGTTGGTTCGCTCAGTTCAAGGTCCTGGCGGGGTTTCCCTCAGCAGGGTATGTGGACGTGGTCAGGGACAGAGTCCACCTGCCCCTGCTCCAGAGAGCGCCGGGACTCTGCAGCCAGCACTGTGTCCTGGGAGCTGAACCGGAAGCAATGGGAGCTCAACTCTCCCTCCCAGGCTAGGATATAGGCGCTGAGGCCTCTTGCCCCCTCCTGACCTCTGGGCGGGGTCCGAATCCGCTTTCAGAGACCCCTGTAGTTGGTTCGCTCAGTTCGAGGTCCTGGCGGGGTTTCCCTCAGCAGGAGATGTGGATGTGGTCAGGGACAGAGTCCACCTGCCCCTGCTCCAGAGAGCGCCGGAACTCTGCAGCCAGCACTGGGTCCCGGGAGCTGAGAATGAACTTTTCATTGACATCACAACAATGTATAGAAAAAGACAAAATACGGTCATTTTTTTCAGTTACTATTCCCTTTACTTTCATTTAATTCCTAGAAATAAATCTAGAAAGATCACTATTATTATGCTACAACCCAAGTGTTGATAATGAAAATGCCACATAAAATATTAAATGGTTAGTATCAATACTTTGGTCTCCTTGACTTCTAAGGCTATTATGTTTTCTTACACTAGAATTAATGGACCATGTTCTGGTTAAACCATAATTGTATGTTGTTAAAGCCCAGGAAGAGTAGAAGGGTGGTAAACACTTTTGCTACTCACTCTTCCCTCACCAGCCCATAGGAATAGTATTTAGATACATCTGATGTTACCCACTCTTTGGTTATGTTCTGTTCTGCTCTTCATCATAGACACTGATGTTCAAGAATTCTTTATATGTCAGCCTCTGAAGAACTAGTATGTACCTGTCATGAGAAAGTCTTAAAGAGAGCACAAACAGTAATAAATTAGTGTAAACGGTAGTATGCCTTTGAGTTTCATCCCACTGATGGATATCACTGTGGTAAGTTTCTTAGTTTACATTAAGCACTTTTAAAAGAAGTTTAAATAAAATTGTAAGAAAACAGTATTTTAAAATCTTGACAGTATTCTTTGTTAGTTTATAAACAATGATGGTACAAAATAGTCCATAAGCTTTCAGAGTACATAGAACAGATCCATAAAGAACTATTCTCTCTACTTGTTTTATTCAGTTGCTACTTAGGAACATGTCCTTTACAAGAATCTCTCTTTTGCTTTCTTTTCTCTTTACTTTGAGTTTTAGATTACAGCTTCATTAATGCATTGTGCTTACTAGTCTTAAGTGTTGGTTACAAGAGAACGTTCTTATATCACAACTGTTAAATTCACAAGAAAATTTTGTTTTGTTTTAAAATGTACATTCCTTTAGCTTTTAGGAAACTTTTAACAGTTTAACAAACATGTTTAAAATACATTTAATGCAAATATATTAATATTAACAAACATATATTTAAAATACTTTAAATGATAATTATTTAAAATTAGATAAAAATATTTAAAGTATGTAAAATTTAAATATGTATGTTTGAAATTATATATGTGGATTTACGCTACTCTCAAATTTGTCCAGAAAAGCTTCTAAAAGATAATGGGTGGTATTTATGTAGATACTCAAAAATGTTCCAAAGACTGAGACAATGTAACTGTCAGTGCTCACCCATGAATGAGAAATGTTTATCAACCTTATAACTCACACCTAAAATTTAGTAAGCATCATAGAAGATGAGGCAGATAGAATGCAAGAGCTAGAAGCTCGAAAGGAGAGGTATGAAATATTATTACTTGCACATGAGCTATATCTGAACTCACAGCAGCTGTAGTTACCTGAACTTGAACCGTTCAAGACCAAGTCAGTTAAAATTTTAATTATGAAGAGAAGAGTGCCTCCTGGTTCACCACCACTAAGTATGCACACACTAAGTTGTCTGTTAATGGAGGAAGAGACTTCAATGTCATGTGATATGCATGGGCTTCTGGGCACACAGGCATTGTAAAAAACTGTGCTCTGATCCTATTTTATGACTCTGAAAAGGACCCCTCATCTAGGAGAATAAAATTGGTCCTAAACTGCTTTGTTTTATCAACTTGATGCAAATTAAGTATTATGTAGAAAGAAGTCATCTTAAATGAGGAATTATATTCATCAGATTCGCCCTTAAACAAGTGTGTAGAGCATTTTCTTATTAATGATTGATGTGGGAGGACATGGAAAACTATGGCAATGCTATCTATGGGCAGATGGTCTTAAATTGTATTAGAGAGTGGGCTGAAGCTACAGGAAGCAGGCCAATAAGGAGAACTGCTCCTTGGCATCTCTTTGAGCACATGTTGTCTTGACCTTCTTTCTTCCTTCCTTTCCCTCAAGCGATGTAACTTGTAAGCTGAAATCAACATCTTCATTTTCCAAGTTGTGCTGAACATTTTTTAAACCACAATGGAAAGCAAATGAAGATAAGTCCCTTGTGAGACTTTTGCTCTATCATTTCTATAATCAAGAGTATTGTTTTGAACTCCTTTCTCTTTGAGGGCAATGCTGTAGAGAGACATACTCCTCTGAAATTTAAACATAAATCAAGTAAAACAAAAGTCGTGTTGTTTATCTTACCACATATACCTAATTTATTTCCTAAAGTATAAATATACAAACATTTAAAAAGCTTGTCTTCCCATTACAAACTCAAAATTCATCGAATACCTTGAGAGGAAAGGGGGTCCCATGGGTCTCTAAATGGTCATATAAATTTTAATTCTATTGTCTCTCCTTATCTAAGAGAGATGTAGATTATGCAGTATCTAAAGAGAAAATCTACAGAACATGAGAAGTTCTAATAAGCTACCCCTTTCCATTTTTTCTTTCTTTTATTTATTTATTTTATTATGAATAAAGTCATAATTTTTATCCATGTATCCCCTTGTTCAAACTCCCTTCCCCCTCCTGCCCCTCCCAGTTACTCTGTCTTTGGAAAATTAATTTGAAGATACCCACAACCTTGAATACATGGTTATTTTGTGAATAATATAATGGAAAACACTCTCCTGAAAGATACTGTCGTACTTGAAGAGTTTCCATATAAGTGGATATTAAGGGAAATGAGAAAAAAAATGTACATTTGGTCATCTCTGTTACTTGAATACATTTTCCTGCACATTTATTCTTGAATTTTCTGAAAATATGATACCTACTGTCATAGGGGGATAAAATCTTTTCTGTGTTCTTGTTGGATTGAGAGCCTGAAACTTCAGGATTTTGCCTGTAGAACTGGGATTATGTCCCAATATTTGCTAATTATTAAAGGTCAAAGTCTTGTTTTGACTTTGTGCTAATGGATCAAGAAATATATTCATTCTCTACAAATACTTGGCAAACATTATTCTTCCTCATTATTTATAAATATTATATAATATAACCCTGTGATTCTCTGCAGTCAAGACATAATTTCTAGAAGCAGGAAAATAAACAGAAATAAGAACAAAACTCAAATAAACTGGTAAACTGAAGAGCAGAGAGTAGAAACAGACATTTCAAAGTTTTAAATGTCAACAGGATTGCTAGTTTCCTCAGGTATGTGAGCTAATCCATTCCCATTTTTTTTCCTACATTGCTTTAGCTGGCTTGCCTTAGACATCCATTAGAGACAATTTGAGTTCTGACTGATTTTGTGCATGATACCAAGAAGACCACTTATAGTGACACCTGCTAGCACATGGTGTTTCTAAATTGACACTAGATTTTAAGTAATGACGATTTCCTTATCCAGGGAAGGGATTTTCATAATAACGATAGTGCTCATAATTGACTTCTCTTTGAATGATAATCTCCTAAGCCCTCAAAGACCTTGTTAGAGAAGCCAGTGTTCTGTAAGAATGATAGGAAAATAATCAAAACTTGACTATTAATTGTAGAGAGCCATGTGTGGCTGTGCCTTAAAGATGGTGCTGGCTTCTGGCCTCCATCTCCCAGTTGGTGAGGTTCCTCAGTGGCAAACAATTCCATATATGGTTAAGGCTAAAGATGTGGCTTGCTTCCACGTACCTGGACCTATAGGTGGTGCCCACGTGGTGTAGTGGGGTTGACTGCCCAGAGGCTATTTAGGCTGTGGGTGGGTTTTCCCTGAGGAGAGAAGATGTAGTAAGTCAGTCAGTCCATGTCGTAAGTAAGTAAGTCAGAAGTCAGAAAATTAATCAAGGTTCCTGAATAAACTGCTGAAAGAAGTGCCTAGTGTCACGTCTTCCTTGCTGGATGAGGTTGCGCGTGACAATTAATATCTTGTTCCTAAATAATTTTTCATTTTAATGTGTTTTCTAGTACTAGTTATGACAATAGATAGATATTTGAGAAACCAGAATAACTGAGAGGCCTGGTTTTGCTGTGTTCTTCTGGACATCACCTATAATATCAAATAGTTTGAGGTTATCCATTCAACTACAAAACTGCATGACTTTTTACTTGACACAGCTGAATGGAAAAAAGATAACTTTTCCAGTACTTTGCTGCTTCAAATGGGTTCCTTAAAAGCTTGAGTCAACATGATCACATTATTGAGCACCATAAGGGGCCAGATAGCCTGACCAAGACTTTAAATGTTTTAAATTTTGTAATTTTCTAATTGCCTCACGAAGTTGTGGTTTTCTTACATTTACTACATATTTCCTTTTAGATGAGCATCATCTTCTTCTTTTTTCTTTGTCTTCTTGATCTTCGTAGCCACTTAAACATTCCCACATCAAATCTGTCCCTTTAACTTTATAACTCCTATGTGCTTTATTACCATCTCCTCACCTCTCCTGCAAAGTGTCTTTTATAACCTTTCATGATTCTTTCTAATTTTCTATCTTTTATATTTATTCCCATATAAATCCAATTTATTTTTTTAACAGTAAACTATAATTCCTTTTAATGCACATGCAGCATTCTATTATCTATTCTTTAGCTGATAGATGCAAGATTGATTCTGTTTTCTCCCTTTTATGAATAGAGCAGCAATAAACGTATGTGTAAGTATCTCAATTGTAGCATATAGTGTTCTTTGGGCACATGCCCAGAAGTAGTATCATTGGGTCCTATGTCAGTTCTATTTATAGTCTTTAAAAAAAAAAAAAGGAACAGCACACTAATTCCTGTAGTAGATTCACCAGATTCACTTCCAACATTACAGCATTCTATATTAGAGAAAATAAAGCTGTCCCCCCATAGAACATAAAAAATTAAGTGGAAATAGTTTACAATGTTTTATTGTATTAGTACTACTGAGAATTTTATAATAGTTGTGATATTGACTCATTGATTTTATGATTGTACAGAAAGAAGTCTTCCTGATAGATCAAGGTTTTTCTGGAAATAGTAACTGGACATAACTCCGCATGTTTCTTTTAATCTATATCCATATTTAAATTTAAATTATAATAAATATATTATGATAGAAGAAGAAATTTTGGAGTATATTTCAATCAACACACGTATACATGTACGTACACATTTTTAAATGATTAAGGATATATTAATATTAAAAAAAGGTTTTTATTAATATTTCATATGTATGAATATTTGTCTGCTTTTGTTTGTGTACTCAATGCATGCTTGATGGAGTTATGGCCACTTATGAACCATTGTATGAGTACTGAAAATTATCATCTGAGTCTTTTGCAAGAGGAACTAGTGTTTTAAACTACTGAGCATTCTCACAGCTATTATATAAATTGATCTTTTTTTCTTTTTATTTCTTATGAATAAAGTCTAACTTTTTGTCCATGTATCCCTTTGTTCAAACTGCCTTCCCCCTCCTTCGTCTCCCAGTCACTCTCTCCTATTCTCATCTCCTTATCTCCTCTCCAGCAAGGGCAGGAGGTCCCAAAGTCCCAAGGTAGCTTAGTTCAGCATCCATTCCAGGCAGATCTGCTTTCCTCACCCCAACATCAAGACTGGGTCAGATGTTCCTCTGGAAGGAATGGGATCCAAGGTGCCTATCCAAGGTGTTTCAGATTCCAAGCTGCTCAGTGGTTGAGATTTGCAGCTTAGGGATGCTTTGCTATTTGTTTAAAGTCCACTAATGAGTGAGCACATCCTTTGCTTATCTTTCTGGTTTTGTGAGACCTCGTTCAGGAAGATATTTTCCAAATCCATCCATTTGCTTGAGATTTTTAGGATATCATTTTTCTTACTGCTGAGTAGTACTCCATTGTAGATGTACCACAGTTTGTTAATCCATTCTTCAGTTGATGGGCATCTAGGTTGTTTCCAGATTCTTTTTATTATGAATACTGCTGCTATGAACACAGTTGAGCTAATGACTTTGGAGTGCAAATGTGCATCTTTAGGATATATGCCCAGTAGTGGTTTTACTGGATCCTTGGGGAGATTAATTCTCATGAATTAATTTTTAATTGGGTGATTGTGCCATTTTAAAATGTATTTGGTACAAAGGAAGTTTTATTTGCATTAAAATCAGTGAAAAATTGTTTTAGTAATCAAGTTGTGTTTCCCAAAAATTTACGTGGGAGAGTTGTATATTTAATTTACATGTACTCTCGTTTTGGGGTAATGCTTGTGAAATTTATATTTTTTCTAGTCATGTAAGAATAAAACAGAGAGAAGTACCGAACGTAGTTTCACGAGCTTCCTGAACTCCAAAGGAATTGAGTTCTTAGAATCCATATCAGGAGGCTCACACTGTCTACAGCTCAACCTGCAGATCTAATGTCCTCTTTTGGCCTCCATGAGCACCTACATGTATTCCTTTGTGTGTGTGTGTTTGTGTGCATTTGCTCTCGAATGAAATCTTCTACAAAGAATAAAAATAACACTTATGAGAAAAGATTCACAGAATTTTCTCAGAAGAACAGAACATGCTAAGAATTCAACTATGTGCAGCAAAAAAAAAAAAAAATATGATCCAACTTTCTGCATAGCCACATAAATGGAACAATCACATGCTAATTGCCTACCAATTAGAAACTGTAAAACGGATGTCAATGAACTCTCTGAATTGCTGTTATTTTCTGTTTTCATTAAGGTTTTAAAATTATCCTTTTATTCTGCTCTTCAGAATTTCATTACCCTCATTTTTGTCTGAAATTATAACTCAAATTCAAATGCTTAATTAGCGAAGAAGAATGTGAAGAATCTGACAAGTTCTTTTCAATAGAAAATCTCACTGAGCAATTCAGTCCACTCAAGAGCCAAGGCTGCAAAGCTTTCCCTTAACGATCAACATTGTTCTCCACAGAGGCTCTGACCTCATCAGAAAAGTGAGTCCTTCTGAGTTGGTAACTTTCTTTCAATTATTTATGTTTCAAAATCATTTGCTGTCTACAGCATTTCCCTTAGCCATATTCACATGAAAACCAGTGGATCAGATCTAAGTGTGAACTACAAACAAAAAAAGAAAAAAAAATAAGAAAGAATAAAAAAGAAGTAAAGGAAAAGAAATCAAGACATCCAATATACTCATTGTCTATATAACTCTAATCCCAGGAGTTTCATTTGCTCTTGATAAAGCTACCATTTCTCCCAGCCCTGATTTCACATAAATTACTGTTTTATTACTTTGTACAAAATACCTTGGCTCTTGGCTAAAGCAAATTATAGGAGAATGGTTCTATTTGGGCTCACAGTTTCTGGTTAAAATCTAATAATGGTGAGAAAGTTATGACACTGGAGCTTGAGGCACTTAGTGGCTTTGTATCCTTGGTCAAGAAGAGTATTATAAATGCTTGCATTCAGCTCATTTTATTATTTTTGTATTTAGGGCAATATCCTTCATTCTTTACTAATGATCTCTTTTGACTACTGGTAAAATTCCTCATCTTCTGAGCATGTCTCCAGCAAGAGCCTGTGAAATGGCATGTCACTAGACTGGTATTCTCACTATAGTTCAGCAGAGTGCTATTTCTTCTTTAATTCTATGGCAGAAAAGAAGCTCAACTTGACAATCTGTGTTAATAGATAAACCTTTCTCTAGATTTTCAGAAACTCGATTATCTGAAGAGCTTTCCAAGACTTCTCAGACTTTATTGTGTGAATACATCCATCTAAAAAAAATTACAGGAGCTTGGCAGTTGAGGTCAAAGTTCACTGTTTTATTCTCCAGAGAAGGGACCTTGGATAAATAGGGCCTGGTTTCCAAAAATAGCCTTTTTACTTCCTGCTCCTACTTTCTTCCCTAAGCTCTACAAGTTAAAGCTCTGAGACTAGAGTCATTCTGTCTGTGCGCGCTTGCCAGCCCTTAAGGAAATTTTATTTCTTATAAACTATTACTGTCCCTGAGAACATACTAGGCAGTTTTGTCCAGTGACACGTTGATTGGTGAGTTAGAGAAAACTCCCCCTTACTTATTCGGCTCCTACTTGGTTCTGCTCCAATCCTTGGTTTTACATCCCACCTATTCCTCCTTTCCCTCAGAGTCATCCCAACTCTACAGTAACATATCTTTTCCCATATTACAATTGTTTCTGAAGCAATTCTGCCTTTAGTCATTTAAATACAATTTGATTGGAATTTTTTTAAAGACAAACTGCTTCATTTTTTTTTATAAAGTGCCCCTCAGTAAGTATATGCTTATAAGCTTGATATCCACTTCTGAATTAAAATTTAATCTTTGTTTTATTTTTTGTTAATTTTTATTTAAAAATTTTCCACACTCACCATTGTTCCCCTTTTCACCATGATCTTTATTTTAAATAAATGTATTTATTGCCTGCATGCATGAATGTGTACTGCATATCTATCTGTTGTGCTCAGAATTTAAAATACGTCATTAGATTCTCTGGAACTTATATTATGAATGCTTATGAGTCACAGAGTTTTGGGAGCTGAATTTAGGTTCCTTGTCAGGATTTGTCTTCACTGCTGAGCACATCTCCAGGCCCTCTATCTCTATTACTAGTGAGAATGAAAGATTCATGAATATAAAGACAGACATGTGAGTGTCTGAAAGTCCTGTACTTAACAGCAGAGTCTCATAATGCCTGACCGAAGGAACCTCAGAACGTCCATTCTCAGAATCATAGATTTGGATCAATTCTCACTGATACACTATTAACCATATATCCTTTGCATTTTAAGGGACCATTCATCTTTCCTCATACTTTTCTTTGAGAAGGGGTTTGTCCTTCTCTTTAGGAAATGATCTTGTTCACCCCTTCTCTTATTCAGAAGGTATACAAGCTTCATATTGTAATTGCCATAAATAACATTTTCTGTGAAATTCTACAGATGCATAATCAGGTGCTTTTGTCTTATGATTTGTATTTCATGAGTTTAATTTACATGTTCATCAACTTCAGTGTGAAGGAAAGCTTTTCTAACTTGTAAATAGAATTTCCTGATCAAGCTTTTTTTCTCTCCATATACTCATACAAATGACAGACATAGAACTTTATTTTATTTTATGTATAATATATAAAACTGTGTTTGTCTTTATTCATAAGTGTCCTCTAAAAATAAGACTCATATTTATCTTTTTAAAAAATTCTCTCAGAGTACATGGAGCTATATATTCTACATAATTGCTGGGCAAATATGTAAGCAGAATTTACAGATGATTTATACTAATAATATAAAATGTTTTCCACTATAGTAAGGTAGTTCTTCTGAGATATATATTTTGTGAAAGGAAAAAGAATCTGCTTAGCGATACTGAAGTCATGGTTCTTAGAGGAGAATGTCCAACCATGAATTTACTAAATTAGCATAATCTCTCAAAGAACTGGATAAAACATTTGTCCTTGTACTCAAATGGTAACTGTAGTCTTCACCCTTTACCAAGGAAAGTTCTCTGTGCAACAGAAAGAGATGCAATTACAGGAACAACAAGAAATCATAATAGAGAGTTGTGCAACTCATTTCCAATGGATACATCTATAAAACACTCCCAAAATATGACACAGGAGATATTGCAAAAGACGTAGTTGAAAGATTATAAGAGCCAGAAGATGAAGGACTTTGCTATAAGGCTATATAGTGCCATCATAAGCTATAGATGTGAATACCTAAACATGGTATGAACAAAGAGAACACCAATAAACATGCCAAACAGAGTGGGATAAAATCCAGAACTCAGCACTATAGAAAGATTTAGAAGCTACAGAGTATATATATATATATATAAATCTGGTAGTGGAAGAAGTAGTCCTCCCCTGGGAAGTGAACACCAGTTGGTTAAGTAACAAATGGTCAGTCACATACAAGTAACAAAACATTGCCTCAATTGATTATATTTAGAAATATATATGCATTTTAAATGCATGTATGCATGCAAAAGCAACAGATGAAAAATGAGGCTATCAATTTGAAGGAGAGCATGAAGGAAAATATGGGAGTGTGTAAAGGGAGGAAAAGGAAGGGAGAAGTACAGTAATTACATTAAAATCTTAAATATAAACCATCAAAAATTATATGTACTTGTCTGGGAGGGCACAGGATATACAGGTGAGTACAGGCACGTGATGAGTTAAGAAGGAGCTGGAGTTACAATTGGTTGTGAGTTGCCTAATGTGGTTACTAGAAACTGGCATATCAGAATTTTTTTCAAGGAATGTCATATGTTGTAGTGATATTGGATAATGGATTTTTTTATGGAAATTTCTTCTGTCAAATTTTATTTCTTTTTTTTTTCATTTAGGTATAACATCTAGAATCAATCTAAGCATGGTTTACAACTAGATTTTCAGTAGTGGAAATGTTCAGAGGAAACTAGCTTTTTTTGTTAGTGACACCCTAAACACAACCTCTCTTTCCAGAATAAAATCACTGCTAAGATTTGCATCCTATAAAGATAATGATAAACAGCCATTTGAGCCTGAAAAGCAGAACCCTGAAACTGAACCAACTTGCCATTCAGTGAGCAAGTAGCACTTTTTTTTTCCTTCTGTGGTCCCCCTATTACCAATTGATTTGGATATCATACATGATCTCTTCTGTAACTCTCAGAAAACTTGTCTACAGAATAAAGCTTTCTCCTTGTAAAAAAAAGTCCTTTGACCATGCTGTGGGAGTCTGTGGACATTTCCTTTCAATGACAACGTTAGTGGACTTAAAATCACCCTGCAGACCCATTTCTGGATGTATTTGTGAGGGTCATGCCAGAGAAGATTAACAGGAGAAGGAAGATACCTGGAAAGGCAGACAGCACCATCCCATAAGCTGGGTCTAGGATGGAACATAATGAGGGAAATGGACCTGAGGGATGGCCATTTGCTTTCTCTGTTTCCTATTTCACTCTGATATGAGTAAAACATATCACATTGTTGTCTCCAGCAAAGAGTGATTGTCACTTTTATGCCCTCCCTATCTTAAAGGGCTATACCCTCAAACTATGAACCCCAAGAAATACCTTTTCAAATTGCTTTCTCTCAGAAAAGTAAAGAGCACAGCTTCTAAATGTTGGCCACTGAGGTCTTCTTGGATAATGATATTCTCACTGAGGTCTTCTTGGATAATGATAGTCTCTAACACATCATGGAAAGGATTTTTTTTCAGGAGCTATTAATTTCCTCTCATATTAATAGAATTATTTATATTTTTCATAGGAATGCTATGGTACAAGTGTCAATGGTTTCACTGTCAGCAGTTTGTGTGTGTATTGTTTTACCAATGTTCTTAAATAGTTAACCCATGCATTTTGCCTCTCAAAATATTTTCTTCTTTATATAAGTATAAGAAAGTGAAAGAAAAAAAATGATAGCTTACAGATTAAACTCAGGTTGTTTTTCCCTGCTCTATTTCAGACCGAGAGCTCAATTTGGCACAGTAAGGGAATTTAGTTCCCAGATAAAAGCATCCCTGTGTGATTAAACTCGAGAAAAAGCATTTCAGGGAAATAGCTATTTACATGACTGTCTCCTACACAGGAGGAGAATCAGTCATGGCTAAGGCAGTGGAAGCAGTTTGTTCTCAAGAGGAAATGTAATTCATTGGTGAAGGAAAACAGACAAAGCTCCAATGAATTAAGTAACTACTTAGAGGCTCTCCTTCTTTGTTTATTCCAATAGACTACAATAAAAGGACATCAAAAGAAATTTATGTGAAAACAAGAAGAAATATTACCCAAAGTGTCATACATGATTATTTCAGAAAACAGAAAATACTGAGTAAGACTATTTAGGAAAGCCTCCCATTGCAGAATGCAGACATGATGCTGGAAAATGATATGTGGTTAGAAAGGGAGATTTAAATCTGAAGTCAGGAACCAGGGATCACTTTTAACAGGTAAAAGTTCTTATAGCCTATCTTTATGGCCTTGGTTTAATCCTGGGCCTCACATAGTAGAGGACAGAACTGACTTACATGAGTTGTTTTCTGACATCCACACTTGGAGTTGCATGAATTCGGTTTGTATCAAATGAGACTCAGGACCAAATATCAGGGGAAGGCTGAAATATCAGAGAGAGGATACACCACAGTCAGTTCTCACCCAGCTGTATTGCAGCTTCCTCAGCCTCTTTCCTGGCCACTTCTGCCAGTCTCTTCTGTCTCTCTGGGTTTCTATGAGCCCTTATATACCCTATCCCCTCCAGGTTAGGATTAAAGGCGTGTAGCCTTGAACTCACAAAAACAAAAGAAGTTCTGTCTCTGGAGATATGGGATTAAAGGTGTAGGTCACCACTCCTGGCTTTCCTTGTGCTGGAATTAAATGAGTATGTGATTGACTCTCAGCTAGTTTATCCTTGTATTTAAGGATCAAAAATTTTCTGAGCTGTCTGCTAAGATTTGACTGTGTGCTGCCTCTGATACTTCAGGATTTTTTAAATATCTAACAACCACACACATTCATGCTTGGTCATACATGCCATCATCCCCTACTAATATAAGTAACAAACAAAGAGGATAAATTTTAAGTTGTAACAATAGCTATATCCCTCAACAGACTATATTTTTAAATGTTCATTTTTTAAAAATTTGTGTTCTATTTAAAGTCTTTTTGGGGCATCATCATAGATGGATGTACCTCTGTCTAGACCTAGCAACCTGTGTCCAGAGGGAGCAAGAAGCTGGAGAATACTTCCCCAGTAATCCTAGGGGCACAGGTGATGGCTGGTCCCTACCTTTAGGGCATTTTTTGCCATCATAGGTGGACAGACATCTGTCTGGACCTAGAGACTTGTGTCCAGAGGGAGTGAGAGGCTGGATAATGCTTACCCAGCATTCCCAGGAGACACATAGCTGACGGCAAGGACCCATATTCAAGGCAAGTTATGTCAGCATAGACAGACATCTCTCTAGACTACACAACCTATGTCCAGAGAACAGTGCAAAACATTTCTCCAAACTGCTCGACCCAGTGTTCAGAGCAGAGTAAGAGATGGGTGTCTCTCTGGACTCTGTGGCCCTGTAGCCTGACCAGGGTAAGAGACCTTGCAGTCTCCGTGTTTATAGTAGATAGGAGACACAAAAACCCTGTAATCACAACTGAATAAAATCAGACTAAGACCTGACTAAGAGGAAGCAGTGAACAGGCTCCAGTGCAAGTATATATATAACAATATAAAGAACAAGACACCACCAGAAGAAGCTGGTGGTGCTACAACACCAAGACCTGAAGGGTAAGTAGGAGATGTACTCACTTGTTAGTAGAACTTAATCAAAAGCAATCTTATGTCATTAAAAGAGAGGAAATCTTTAGCATGAATGTCTTGGATCTTCAGCTTTCCTTACAATGATAGTATTTGGAACCAGTACTCATCTGCATTTGGTCTCCTAAGATTCCACTGAATTTGCTTCTGTGCCATCGGCTTCTAAAAATTAAATACAATGAAGAAATGAGAAAAAGAAAAGTTAAATGACAGAAACATTAAAAAGGCACAGAATTCTAGCCCAAATTCTCAGTGCAGTCAAAGAGAGTGAGGAGGGATTATATAAGGAAAGTGGTCAAAATCATGATGGAGAAACTCTCAGAGACAGTTGAGCTACTGGGAGCTCATGAGCTCTGGAATGATAGTTGGAAACCTGCATGGGACTGAACTAGGTGCTCTGAATGTGGAAGACAATGTATGGCTTGGGTATATTGTGGGGCCTCTGCAGTGGGACCAAGATTTATTTCTAGTGCATGTTCTGGCTTTTTGCAACCCATTCCTTAGAGAGGGATTCCTTGCTCAGCCTTCATATGGTGGATGGGTTTAGTCCTGCCTCACCCTGATATGCAGACCATATTGACTCTCTGTGGGAGTCCTTATCCTCTCTGAGAAGTAGATAAGAGGTAGGGTGGGGAGAAGCTAGGAGCTGGTAGGAGGAGGGGAGGGGAGGGGACTTGTGGTTGGTATGTAAAACTGAAGAAAACTTTTAAATAAATTAAAAAAATAAATAAATACGTATGGTTAAACTGTCCATATAGCACGAAATATTTAAGTAAATTACACACAGATATCATATTAGGAGTGTCTTCAAAATCATTTTATGGGTTACAGAAATAGTTCAGCTTTTATAGCACTTGCTGCTCTTGCAGAAGTCAAAAGCTTGATTTGAACACCCATGTCATAGTTTTTAATTTCAGATATTATCAAATGGGACAAAATATCAATACAGAGTGCAGGAGTCAATTTCAAATGTACCTAGCACTGTGACTGTAGAGGACCCAAGTTCAATCTGAAGCAGTTACACATTGTTTCACAATGGCAGTTGACTTCAATTTCGAGCTCCAGTTCCCTACTCTAGCCTCTTTGAACACATGTGCAGGCATGCATGTACTTGCACACATATGAGCACACACACATACACAAATTAAAAATATTCAAATGTTGATTTGAGTAATATTAAGGGTTTTTTTAAAGAAAATGATGAGTATAAGGCAGTGAAAGTAACATCACATCACAAGTTAAGATTATTTTTACTTGGGGATTTTATTATAAATGTGTGCCTATATTTGATCACATATTTGTAAGCATTACATTATCTTTCACCATCACACTATCTTCTGTCTTGCAAGTTACTGTTATTTTGTTTCTGTAAACTGGACTTGTAATATATCTAATCCTATGCACAGATCTAGTAAATTATGTCATCTCCACAGTGCATTAATTTTAAACACATTTTAAAATATGTATTTATTTATTATTTGCATGTGTTTCCATGAGTTTGTATGTGTCAAATACTTGTTGGAGTTCAAAGAATTCAGAAGATGACACAGCATCTCTGAATCTATTTTCATGGATTGTTGTAAGACAACACAAGAATGTTGGAAATTCAACCTGAGTTTTCTGCAAGACCAGCAAGATTTCTTAACTGCTGATCTATTTCTCAAACCCTAGTTCTTGTAACTTTCCAAATTTGACTCCTGCATTCTCTAACATTTCTTTGAACATATTTGCAAAGACCTAAGGTAGACAACTATGAATAGTATTGGAAGGAATTAGATCACTGGTGTTGTTACAAGATAGGCTGGAGGTTCTAGTTACTGTCCAAACCTGCTCAACCATTTCCCAGTATGTAGTCAGTTACTAGATGGCAAAATTACATCCTGGAATTTTTGGAGTGGGGATGCTGAGGAAGAAACTGAGGTTTGAAGTCACAATGGGATGAATTGCACTGTAAGCCAGGAAAGCTAGATAAATTCTTCTGAAAAAAAAAAAAAAAAATCTTCCTGAGCAAAACTCATTCACTGACAGATGTCATTTAAATGGAAATGCCATCAGAGAAGTTTGATATGGAATCTGTCAAGCTCACAACTCCTAGATGACATGGGTAAGCTACTGACAGCCTCTTTAGCAGTTGTCTTCTGTCAAAATCTGGCAGAGAAATACAGTCACTTCCAGTGGATTAAAGGGGTTTTCTAGAAAACCTTCTTCCAATACACTTTCATACACAAGGGATTCTGAATTTTCAGTCTATTTAATTTGTGTTTCGATTATTTTCTTCTTCTCAAAATGAGGGTAGTTTTGAATTTCTCGACAGAGAAAGAAACATATAGTGCATAAGCAATCTTTGAAACCTGCTTAGCACATCACTGAGCATGCCTTTAACTCCATCCCTCCAGAGGCAGTAGCAGGCAGCAAGATCTCTGAGTTTGAGGCCAACCTGGTCTACAATGCAAGTTCCAAGAAGCCAGGGCTACATAGTAAAACCCTCCCAAAAAGAAAAATAAAAGTGCAAAGTGTGGTAATTTTATCCTGAATATTCAATGTATGTGGTGCTTGGCCCATTCATTATTAATCTTTAGGCAGATGACTGTCTCCAGTTCCTCTTGCAAAGTGCATTCTAACATCTTAATTTTGTCATAGGTCCTAGTCTACAGATATATGCTTTCAGGTTGTTATCGGTTTCAACACAACAATAGTGATAGGAGTATTTAGTAGAAAGAAATTTTCTTTTAAATAGAACACTTATTGAATTTCCCTTAATGAATAGCAAAAGATATTCAGCTCTTCTTCAACCCAGAGTTATGCAAAGAATGTCTAGAGTTTCCTTCTGCCCAGAACTGGAGGATCCTTTAAAATATCAACTTATATTTTGGGTCACCCTTTCAAGTATTTTAACAATTGTTATGTTTTAATATTTGTATTATTAAGCATAGCATCTCTCACATACCATCAGGTTTGTAACTGTGAGGTAAAATCACATGAGGAATGATTAGCTACCTATGTTTTCAACTTATATTAAAAGAGAATTAAGTGTTTATGACGTTTTCATATGCTTGTTTCTTGTTGAAAATATTTCAAACACAGCAGAAAATTTTTGAAGTCTGGATTTTTATTTTTAGACTTAGGTTGATGAAAAACAAACTTTCATGTTATTATTTGTTATTTAAAAGAGATTCTTTGCATTACATTTCCTTTTGCCATAGAAATCAAAGAGTAAGTTGGAGTATTTTCAATTATCTTTTTGAAAATTAAGGGCTTATCTTCTGAGTCAGACTTATAGGGAATGAAATGTAGACTTAGATGAAATGAATCCAGATGTTCTAAGATAAAAGATCAATAAATATTTTTAAAGGGTGTGTGTTAGTTATCCCTGGGTGCCAAGTTGCCTGAATCTTGAATAAATTCATAAATAAGCTGGAGGGCAAACCTGTGGGGAATTTTCTTGATCAGGTTGTTTGAAGTGTGCAAATCTACATTGAATGTGGGTGGTACTTTTCAGTGTCAGCTTGGATAATTGGAGAAAGGGCTTACTTCACATTTGCTTGTCTTTGCCTGTCTCTGCTGAGTTCCTCTGCCTGATGCTGATGCTGCTACTTCTACTGCCACTGCTACTTCAATTGATGCTTGAAATCAGAATCAACTCCAATGGGCTTCCAATGTAGACTAAGTACTGGTGCTTCTCTAAAAGTTGCCCACCAGTCCAGCAAACATTGGTGATGTTCTGGCATCGAGCATCACAGTCTGAGAAGCAATGGATTGTCAAGTGGGATGAAGGTAGCCACGGTTAGGCTATCTACACCTTACTGCATAAAATAATCAAAGAAACACACATTTGTAAGTATACTGTATAGTATCTATCTCTCTCTATGTATATATGTATCAGTTCTATATACTAGACTAATATAGGACATTATAATTTAATAAGTCTAGGTTGCTTTTTCTGCTATAGTTTAAAAATGTACCAAGCATACTGAATCAGTTAAAACAATGATCCCTTTGAAACAGATAGCACACTTTATCAAGAATTTTGATAATCATACCTTCATCAATATAAATGTTATAAAGTGGACAATTACTCAAACTTTAGCAAAATTGATACATTCTGGCTTGCTCCGGCTAAAGCAGTTGTTTTAATTGTGTTGATTTACACATTTATGCCAACTCTTACTAATATTTATACATCTATGTAAACTCTTACTATGATTGTTATTTCATCCACCTTAAAAGTGAAAAACATCAAAGTAAAAAAGAGTAGAAAGGGGTGTTATTTTTCACTCTTTACTGAACTGACAAGCATTCTGAGAGTAATGAAACTCCACAGAAAATAGTGTGAAGTTTTAAATAAATGTTTTAAATATGTACATTTTTAAAGGTATTATCTACAACCATGACTTTACAAAATTAGCATATTTACTAACAGCAATCTATAAATATTTGTCTTTATAACACACAACTATAATATCTTCACCCAAGTAATTTCTGTTTACAAGAGGTAGGGCCCATTATAGAAAAATACCACCCATCAAAATGCAGAGTGTTGGAGTTCAGTTACAATAGATAGATCTACAAGACATTCCTCCTCCTCCTCCTCAGGATCATAGAACATTGTGGGAGAGTGAATGGAAAGATTGTAAGAGCAGGCAGATCAAGGAGTTTGCTGTAAGATTATATATCTTAATAACTTCAGATCCATAAACTCTCACTAAGTTGACTGTCCAACTTGAGCTGAACAATAATGACTCCAGAGATATCCTAAAGTGTGCATGTAGATAGCCCACAAGGCCTCAACCATGGATAAAGAACAGCTGACAAGAACTCGGAGTGGAAGATATAGTCTTCCCCGGGAAGAGGCACAGCAAATGGTTATTCAATACCAAACGGTCAGCCCTGAAAACATACATGCACTTATTATTCTGACTTATTAGGTTATATTTAGGAGTATATATTATATGGATATAGTGTATACATACAATTAATGAAGTGGATAAACTAAACAGAAGAAGAGTGCACATGTGTGTATGAGAGGATTTAAAGGGAGAAAAAGAGATGGGAAAGGAGAAATATAATTATAATTTCAAAAATTTAAAAATAGTATGATTAGGAATCTTGCAAAATTTCTTGTGAAGTAGTGAAGGAGTTAGTTTAATTTTTTCAACCACAATTTAAGTAACCAAGTGTTTCTACTAGACACATGAGTGATATTCTTCTGTGAGTCTGAAATTTTGGTGCATTTCAGAAAGAGCCAAGGTGCATCATTTGCCATTTAATTGTGATATGTTTCCTAGAAGGGCAAAATCACACCCTGTGGATACATTTTTTATACTAGAGAGAGTTTTCTTTATGTAAACCCCATTTTAAACAAGCAGAACATGTAGATTACATTTTTCTTACTGGATCTTATATGCTGGCAATATCATTGTCATAATTATCAAATAGACACTGATCCATTGTAAATGTTGAGAGTTGGAATAAGTCTGTTATGCTGACTTTGAAGAGGACTTTGAACACCAAAGTTTTAAGTGAAAAACAAATACAAGTATGTTTTCTTTATCCTGATTTCAATTTTCTTATCACAGAAATCCTTGAAGTTTTCACGTAAAAGATACACAGTTTACATGCAAGAGTCTGATAAAAAAAAAATCTGTGAATGTGTTTGATAATTAGCAAGTTGTTTGTGAATGATTCTAAAGAACACAATTACTGCTAAAAGTTTATTTGCTGTTATTCCAGTAAAAAATACAATAAAAAATTTCAGTGGTGATGGAGCATAAAATTCAGATAGCAAAATATATCATTTAATATATGATATTGTATTATATAATATAATAAAATCAGTTTCATTAGGGATGATGATTGCTATGCAAAAGTTTAGTATGGAAGTGACCTGAATTGAAGTCACCAGAATAGAAGAAATGGTAGAGAAATATATAGGAGGCAAAATGTTTATGTCTGCACAGTGAGCAATTCCAGCAGATGCACTGAAAGACCTGAAATGTCCCTCCATCTACATCTCCAGTTATAGTTCAGATAATGCTTAGTTGTAATGAAAAATGGAAATGTTGGCTTACTGTCTTGGTTCTTGTCACCCAGTAAATATGACAGAAACCCAAGACTTCTGAATTAGGTGTGTGCTGTATCTTGTGAGATCTGCCAAAGAAGTTCTCTGCTAGATTATATTTTTTTGTTTTTATTTATTGTTTTTAAAACTCTTTGCTCTTTAGATTATTTGACTCTTTTCTTTTTGTGGGCTGTCTCCAGCTTCCAAATAAATACACACATTATTTAATTTTTTTATAAATGCAGGCCTTAGACTGCTTTGACTCACTGTGGGAGTCTTTACCCAGAGAGGATGCGGTAAGGAGTGGATGAGGGGGTAAGGGGTAGAAACTGAGTGGATGACTAGAGAGAACAGTGGTGAAATGTAAAAACAAACTTTTAAATAAAAACAAAGAAATAAACACTAAAATAAAGAAATAAAGAAATAAATGCCGGCCTTAGCTTGGCTTATTTTTAGCCAGCATTCATTAATGTAAATTATTCCCTCTACCTTATGCCTCTGGGCTTTTTCTTTCCTGACTTCTGCCTATCTTACTTTTACTCTTATTCCCAGGACTGGCTGTTTTGTTGGGTAGCTGGCTTGTTCTCTTTTTCCTTTCTCCCAGATTTCTCTTCTTTTTTATTCTCTCTGCCTGTCAGCTCTGCCTATCATTTTTTTCTGCCTCAGTCCTTTTAGACAGGAAGAGTAACACAACTTCACAGGGTTAAACAAATGCAACATAAAAATTACAACAATTTTTATATCATTAAAACAAATATTCCACAGCATAAAAAAATATACCAAATCTTAAAATAATGTTCCACAACAGTGAACCTCATTTTTTTTATATTCTTCATAAGTTTCTCTCTATCCTTGCTCACTGTACTAAATGATGGTTGCATAACTAAACAAACAAACAAACAAGAGAGAGAGGAAAATTGGTGAAAACATAGAAAAAGGCTTCAACTAATACAAGCTCAAGAGCCTAGTTCTAAGCTAGTAATCAAATAAGTGATTTGCACTTCAATGTAGTGCCAGGAAGTATGTTAAGTACTGCAGAGTTTTTGAAGACAAAAGACTGGGATTCTTACTTGACCTCAGAGTCCTTTTAGATTAAAGAATGTGTGACACACGTCCATAAAAGTCATTAAATTTCTTCTATCAAAATAAGGTAGTACCCTTTATTCTGCAAATTTTTAAAATATGTTTGAAATCTTTTCTGTTAAGATAGGAAGCATATTATCTAAAGGAGAAAATATATACAAACCTATTTTTGTGATACTGCTGTATTGTCAGTAAAGAAGCTTAATATTAAAAAAATATGATAAATACTAGAGGCTAATGATAAAATGTAGAATAAAAAAGGGCTTGGTGGATGATTCCTGGTTTATCCATGTTGGAAGAAATTAGTAGTCCTGAAAAAAGTGAAAGGAAGGGTAACTGGATGACAGCACAAGAACCTGAAGAGATGGATGTTGTTTTGTGGTAGTTATTTTATTGTCTTTGCCTTTTGGTTTGGGGCTTACTTTCTTTAATACTGAGAATTCAATGCAAGTATACATTGGAATATGATCATATCTACTTTCAAATTAAATGTAAATTTAAAAAGAGACCAAATAGCACAAACCATAATTTTAATTTGTGGCCAAGGAACACTGAGAAAAATGGTAGAATAAGTCACTGCATTTATTCTACTGCTCAACTGCAAGGGGGAAACTCAACAACTGATGAAGTTTCTTATACCTATGCAAGCTTCCCTTATTTTTACTTATAAACACAATTTTGTTCATGTGCACTTAAATGTGCATATGTAAAAACTTATTGCTATCTTAAATTACTAACCTTACCTTTTATCTTCACATTCAGCTTCACTGTAGGATCTGGACATGCTTTGAACATGACACACCTTCCCTATGACTTTAAAATTATGTCATTAGATATTCACTGTGTTTTAGAAATTCCCAAATTCTTTTGTTTCAAATATGAGGACAACTACAGGAAAAAGGATATCCTTATGATACAGACTCCATTTCCAATGGCTAATAAGTGACAGTGAGGACT
This sequence comes from Sigmodon hispidus, assembly GCA_004025045.1. Lineage (NCBI taxonomy): Eukaryota > Metazoa > Chordata > Mammalia > Rodentia > Cricetidae > Sigmodon > Sigmodon hispidus. The sequence continues at coordinate 8,012 of PVIH01008267.1, read as the reverse complement.
GGATACAGACTCACAGCATAGTAATGTATATGTGCCTTTCTGAAGACAGCGCTATTACTTTCTTACTGTATTTTTTCTTCCTGCTTTACCTGTACTTCAAATGCATCAGTAGGTAGAGGACATGACTGTCTCATAAGGCATTAATTGTGAATACATTTGAAGGATTCTTAGATTCTTTCACAGCTCCAAAATGTTTGATATTTCACTATAAATTTTCTTCATGAATATATATCTTTACAGTGTCCATAATCTCTTGATGGCATAAAATGAATATGGAGACTTTTTCTTCTTTGATAGTTTTTTCTTTTTTTAGTAGAAATTATTAAATTCCAGACTGACTAAAATTTCAGAAGGTTAAATGACTACCCTATTTAGAGCTCATAAAAAGCATAGAACTAGAAAAAATTGAGACACAAATGGCACATTTCTGAAGAAAATAAGGTTCAAAGACTATTTAAATTGCAGTTGGTCAAGAAAATGGAAAGAGGTTTGATGCCTGAGCAACAGAGCATTTGAATAAATACTTTAATCGTTGCTCTGTTGAATAGGGGAGTGATCTAATGTTAGAAAGCACAGAGGGCTATCTGTATTAGAGGCCTCTTTTGGGATTTTATGCAGAAGTGATTCAGATAACAAAATGCCAAAAGAATCATCAAGTCCATTAAGTTACTTAAGGAGAAGAGTTTTAATCAAGAATATATGAATGTCTGAGTTCTTGGCCACATTATTCTCACTGTAGGTTTGTAGCAAGCAAACTTTACAACATTCTGTGGTTATGGTTGTGAGGGATGGCACTATGGCAAATTCCTAACACTAGATTCTGAAAGAAGAGATTAAACTCTTCCTAATGAGGCAATTAGATGAGATTGAACAGATTTAAGCCTTCATTTTTCAATAGACATGGTACTAAGTTGCCTGCTCTCAAAAAATTAATAATTGCTGTAAGTTACAATATGTTAGCCACTGAATACAATATTTTGGCTACCTATATTCTTTCATTTGAATGATTCTTATCATGATTTGAATGAGAAACATTCCCTACGGGTTCATGTATTTGAATACTCAGTTCACAGTTAGTGGTACAGTCCGGGAGGATTTGAAATTTTTAGGAAATTGAGACTTGTTGTATAGAGTACCATTTGAAATGGCTTAGAGAGTTTATAGCCCTCTCCCATTCCCTTCTTGCCTTCTGCATCATGTGTGCAGTTGAGATATAGCCACTCAGTGCCCTTCTTTAGCTGCTTGCTTCCATGCCTTCTTCAACATTAAGGACTCCCCTGCTGAAACCACAGCCAAAATAAACTCTTCCTTCTTATAAGTGACTTTTGTCAATAATGTTTTATCACAGCAAAAGAAAAAAAAATGATTAGTACTGTCCTTGATACTATCCTCAAAACAGATATAATTTTCCATGTTAGAAGTAGTGGTTATCAGATCTGTGATTTAAACAAGTTTGGACTTACATAATTTTTGCACAATGTCCATAAGTCTTGGGAGATAAGAAATGAAGTGTGAAAGGAAACCTGAATGTTTGGGAAACCAGTGCTAGACAGATTTATGATTACAGATTTGGTTGTTGGAGTCAGATAAATTTAGCTCACTAACAATGGATGTAAACTTTATGGTAATAGTATTGAAATTTGTGGAATGAATTGGGATTCTCTTATTTGTCTGTAGTTGAAAATGAACTGAGATGGCATTCTGTTCCTCTAGCTCATCCAGAGAAAGAAAAGTAAGAGCTTCAAAGTCAGTAGCAATCAAAGGAGGCATCGCTTTGTCTGCAACTACCATCATCCTCAAAACACAACAGTTCATCTTGGAGTCAGTTTGAGGGCCTTCCCTATAATGAATCTCAGAAATTATCTATAAAGGTCCAGTCATTTTTAAAATGTATGTACTTCTGAGTGATTTGTAGATTCTCAATAAGAGGGAGCTATTATTTGGAGGGTACCGAAACCATGGACAGTGTTATAAATGGGTTAACAAAGCTCTCTAGATTTGTGCTCAGGTTGCACCAGACAAAATTTTCCTCAACTGATAATCAACCTTGCTCTTTAAATTCCATGTACAAAATCCAGTACTTTCAAACCTTCTTGGACCAGAGGTTTTGACCTGGCCCACAGCAGCTTTTTTCACCCAAAGAAATGAATCAGACACTTATATTAATTTCAAACTGTTTGGCCTGTGTCTCAAGCACATTACTAGCTGGCTCTTTCGTCTTAATTCAACCCATTTCTAGTATTCTATCTGCTATGTGGCCCGGCCTGTGGTTCACCGATTCCTTACATGGTTCTTCCTCAGGGGTCAGATGAAGATTGACTAACTTCACCCTTCTTCTACCTGTCTCTCCTCTGATCCTCCACCTACTTCTACAGTGTTCAGCATAGGCCAAAACAGCTCCTTTATTTACAGAGAACAGTCCCACCACACACAATAGTCAGTGATTAGGAGTGTACTATTTGAGTGAAGCACAAAATCTTGCAACATCCAAAATAATCACTTTTTTTCTTTTATCTCATCATGTTATGTCAGCTATAAACACACTAAGACATTTGCTTTTATAGCTTAACCACATATTTTTGATTTCCTGCTTTAGTATCATTTCATTATATTACATTAGCTCTACCAAGCAATGTCTTCATAAAACCCCTGCAGTTATAACCTGAAAACAAAATTTTCTTTTTGGTAGGTGTCATGGTACATATCTGTAACTCAGTCACTCAGAATCCTAAGGCTGAAATATGTGTTATACAATTGAATCCATACTGGTTGGTACCTAGCTAGTTAGAGCTACACAGTAAGGTCCTGTCTCAAACATTACCCATACACACAAAAACAACAAATAATAGAATTCATTTTAAAATGAAATAATATGACTGTGCATTTGCCTCTGAAATTGGTTTTCTTGGGGCAGAAGTCCAAGCCAGAATAGGGTGATGGGTGTCATTGGAAAGCAGTGAGTAGAAACTATATATCACTCACAGTGCTCTCTGTCATGGTCTATCATGAACAAAAGGTAAACCTGATTCTAGAGAATGAAAACAGTGACAGAAGAAAATCAGAATTCTGAAAGTGTTAGCAATTTATGTTAGACAGGTATTTCTGATATTTTTATATCATGAATTTGTAAGTACAAGAATAATAGAAATAAAATATTTGGCACTAGAGAAGTGGCCAGTTGGTAGTCATTTGCCACACAAACCTGCCAACCTGAATTCTATCCCTATATTCCACATACAGGAACTGACAAAGTTGTCCTTGACCTCCACATAGCATATATGACACTCCCATCTGGGACACATATAACTTTACACAGACATAAAATAATTCAGCCACTCAGTGGCAATCATTGTGAGTTTGCATATATACATCTTTGGGAAAAATTATGAAACCATGTCAGGAGTTCCAATATTTTTCCTTGACTGTTTTCCATCTTTTTTCCCCTACATTTGTTTAAAGTATTCTCTTAATTTCTACACCATTTATTCATATATGCCTTCATTCTTTCTTATTAAATTTTCTCCTCTCTCTTTAAAGAGAAAATCAAAAGATGTGTCCTGAAGGCTTTATTTCCAATTCTATTGCTGGCTTATCTTATAACCTTCCTATAACACTTCGTTTTAAGTGCTTGGCTATCAGAGCTCAGGGGAAGCTTTAAAATCATTTGCTTTAATATTATCTCATTTTCCCAAGTGATAAAAGATGGAATTAAAGTATAGAAATAGAAAATTTCTATACTGGATGTCAAGCAGAGTTTTAGTAGCAAAACTAAACAAAATCCAGGTATCACACTGACTATGTCAGAGCTCTGTAAGGGTAGGCCATTCTGCTTAAAATGTCATGAAAATATCAAGAATTGAAAAAATAGAGTTTTTAAAGAAAATTTCACATTCATTTTACATGCAAATCATAGAGCACAATCTTATCCCTCTTCCACTTCTCCAGCCTTCCATCCTCTGACCCACTCCCATCCCCTTCTCCAAAATGGTATAACTTCCAGATACATTCAGTTGAGTCAGAACAAGCTGCTCCTGTCTGCAACAAGTCTATGTAAGGTGTCTCACCATATGTAATGGATATCAAGAAAACACAGCTCATACACCCGGGATCCCCCTGTTTTAGGGATCCATTAAACAAATCAAGATACAAAATTGACTCTCTGATGCAGAGTACCTAGTCTGGTCCAAAATTCGTGAGTTCCTACTAGCTTGGTTCAGTTGTCTGTAGGTTTCTCCATTGTGGCCTTAACTCCTCTTGCTCAATCTTCCCTCTCCTCGACTGGGCTCCAGGGGCTCAGCTTGGTGCTTGGCTGTGGATCTCTGTATCTGCTCCAATTAGTTACTGAATAAAGTCTCTATGATGACAGCATATTCACCAGGCACCCTCTCCACTATTGCTAGTAGTCTAAGCTGGTGTCAAACTTGTGGTTTCCTAGGAACTTTCCTAGACCAGGTTTCTTCCTAGCCCCATAATGTTTCCCTGTGTCAAGATATCCCTTTCATTGCTCTCCCACTCTCTCCCTGATTCAGCTTGACCACCCTGTTCCCTCATCATCTGCTTTTAGCTTCCAGTTTACTCAAGAGATCTCATCTATTTTTCTTTCTCTTTGATGGTCCTCCTTGTTAGCTAGCTCCTCTGGAGCTGTGAGATGTGGTCTGGTTATTCTTTGCTTTACATCTAGTGTCCACTGATGAGTGAATAAATATCATGCTTGTCTTTTTAAGCCTGAGTTACCTCACTCAGTGTGATATTTTGTAGTTCCATCCATTTGGCTAAAAATTTCGTGATGTCATTGATTTTTACTGATCAGTAATACTCTATTGTGTATATGTACCACATTTTCTTTATATATTCTCCAGTTGTGAGGCATCTAGGTTGTTATGTGCTAGGAACATAGTTGAGTAAGTGTCCATGATAAAACCAGATTCAAACAATATCTATCCATAATTCTAGCCCTACAAAAAGCACTAGAAGGAAAATTCCAACCTAAGAAAGTTAGATATACCCATAAAAACACAGGCAATAGGTAATTCGGCAACAGCAAATTCCCCAAAAGTGAAACACACACACACACATACACACACACTCACTTATGTATACAATCATATCATCTGCAAATAGAGAATGTTTCACTTCTTTTCCAATTTGTATCTCCTTAATTTTCTTTCGTTCTCTTATTGCATGGGGAGTTGTGGAGAACAGAGAATGACCTGATGTGGTGGGAGGGGGAAGGGACCTTGAATAAGGATATACAAGGATAGAAAATGTGACTTTTTTGTTCAAAATAATAAAATAAAAAAATAAAAAAAAAATTAGACAGAAAGAATAAAAAGAAAAAAGATTAGTCATCAGTATTAGCAAGTAAAAATATATTAGTTTTGCTAATCTTATGATTTTAAATTAAAGAAATAATAACAGTGAGTTTCTTAGTCTTTTATGCATACTTGGAAAAGTATACACAATCCATTCATAGATTAAGGTTTTGGAGTACAAATTATTTTTACAACAATGAATAAGAATTAATTTAAGTCCCATGATTTGTAGTTTTGTGAACCAGGATGATGTAAATTTGTTAATAAAAAAGGACAAAATAATATGGAAAAAAGTTAGAAGCATTTTTATACTAAAATTAAGGTTTCATCACATATATTTTATACATACTTTATAGAAATAAAACATTTATTGAAAACTTAAAAGTATGTGCTAATATATTACAAAATCTTATTAATTAAATTTGAACTAATGAATACAAAATGAGCCATGCAATAATAAGTTACTGATCATAAAGTTATTAATGTTTAAATACATTGATGCATTTGTAGCCTTTATTACTTTTTATTCCCTTTTGGAAGGCTGTAATTTTTTAAAATGTAATTTTTTAATTTAAAAGTTATATGTTCATATATTGTATAAAACAATTTTATTTTTAATTTATAAAATAAATTTTCAGATATTTATACATATTGTATCATATTCAGTTTATCACAATTCTTACCTCTACTCAGCATTCAAACAGGATGTCTTCGTTTTTCAGTTTTATGGTGTTCTTTCAATGGCTTAATTAATTTCTTTATATATATAGTAAAATTAATATTTATTCTATTTTGCTATTGCAGTAAGCCTTTAATTGTATTTAAATCTGCTTATCTTTTAGTTTTTAATTATCTTTAATTTTTTCCTTATGTTATATACATTGTGTTAACTCTATATTTCATAGTGGCAATTTGTTTGACAATATGATGTAGTTTAATCATATTCAATTTCCATTCCCTTTTTTTTTCTCTGTGTATATTTCTCAGCATCATTTGTTGAATGCTACCTTTTCAATATTGTCAGCATCCACAAAAACCAGGTAACAGTGATTGAGTGAATTTATACTACACATCTCGATTTTATTCCATTGATTTTTGTGTCTGTTTTTGTGCCAGTACCATTGATACTTTTTTTTTTTAATTATGGCTATGATTTGTAGTATATCTTAACATCAGACATGCTAATGCCCCCTGCCACATTATTTTGTTCAGGATTGCTTTGGCAATTCTTGGTTATTTACAGTTCCATAATAAATAAAAGATTGTTTTCTAGATTTGTAAAGAATGATGAAGAAATATTTATTGCAAATGCATTGAATATAACGTTGATTTTTGTACTGTAGCCATTTTTAATATATTGATTTTGTCCAATATATAATCAGGGGATGTACTATGTTCATGTTCTTTTATTTTTCTTTTTTAAAAGTTAGTGTTGCATAATTTTCATCATTGAGATCTATTGTACTTCCCTTCTTTAATATTGCTCTTCATAGAGCTATTTGTTTATTTTTTGTAGTCATTTTATGTGGAATTATTTTCATCATTTTTATTTCTCCTTGTTGTTATGTAGGAGGGTCAGTCTTTGTGTGTTAATTTTTTTAGCCTGTCACTTTAATGAAAGTATGTATCAGTTCAAAAAAAAAAAAACCTGAAAGAGTTTTTAAAGTCTCTCATGCATAAGGATCACATCTCTTTCAAAAAGGGATACTTTGACATCTTTTCTATTGTGTATCACACTTCTTGTATGATAACCCTTTGTAAGGACTTTAAGTATTGTACATAATAAGAGATAAGAGTGTAGTGAAAGTACATCCACCTTTTTTTCCTGTCTTGCACCTGTTTATTTTTGTTTGTTTCATTTCTTAGCAAGCCTTTGAGAATTTCACATTTCATATGAAGTTGACGATAGTTTTGTGAAACTTAGACTTAACTGTTGAAATTGATTCTTTTATGCCTAGTTTCTCCATTATTTTATCATGAAGCATTAGATTTGTTAAAGGCATAGTCGGAACTTACTTAAAATAATCATTTAATTTTTGTTTTTGCACATATGTGCATTTAATTGCAGTTATTATTTGGCATACATTTTAAAAAATCCCTGGGCTTACAATTTCCTGGGACCTGGTTGTTAGCTAAACATATAAAATCAGCCATGAGTTATCCCATCCCCCAACACCTGTGATCATTCACTGAGAGTTATACATTTTCAGTTTTTTGTCCTTACCTTATGGATATGTAAGATGTTTGTTAAAAAATAAATAGAAAAAATTATATAAAACATTATTAACTACCAGTAGCGTAAAGGAAAGTCAATTGATATAAATTGAATATTATAAAACTGAAAGTTTTAGAGAAATTAACTAATAAATATTTTATGACACCAATATGACTTTACTTTACATATCTAAATGACTTCAATAAATAATATAAAAGTAGACATTAAAATATGATGATAATAAGTTAGTATTCTGAATATGTGGAACTCGAATAACTTGTAAAAAATAAAAGTCCAGGGGCTGGAGAGATGGCTCAGCGGTTAAGAGCACCGTCTGCTCTTCCAGAGGACCCGGGTTCGATTCCCAGCACCCACATGGCAGCTAACAACTGTCTGTAGTTCCAGTTCCAGGCAAACACCAAGGCAAATAAATAAATAAAGTTTAAAAAAAAAAAAAAAAAAAAAAAAAAAAAAAAAAAAAATTT